>JAHWFP010146194.1:54394-102415 GCA_023313725.1 Lithobius niger
GAACAAGACGCTCACCCCACAGTCACCAATCACGCCACCTCGAGAGATAAACTCATCCAGTGGCCAGTCTGCCAAACCCAGCCCTCATGATGTACCATCCAAATCCGCGGTTCCCCCAGTGGAGGTCGGCATCGGAGATCCATAACCCCTATCCTGATCTTTGCCTCTGTACCATCTTCACAACAAGACCCCTCTTCGGTTCCTACAGGTTTAGAACCTCATGTTTTGATGGTCTCCTGTCCACAGTTCCTTGCTGACACTGAACCCCTCATAAAGGAATGATCCGCCGCCACAGTTCCTTGTGCAGTTCCCAAGATTAGTGCGTGCAGTGTGTGGCAGTATGATATGCTGCCACATTTGTGCCGGTCTGACCCCATATGCAGAGGCTTCAACGGTTCTGATGCCAGCATCGTACTTCCGGCGTAGCTCTCTGCTTCCGCGCGCTGCCATAAGTCGACGTCTAATGTACTCCTTTTTTTCCATCCTTGCATTGAGGAACACCGACCATCATAAACTCTTCATGTCCTCTACAAACTTCTTTTCAGTCAAGACATACTAAGTGCTTAACAGTTCCTTTTTCGGCCGTCTTCAATGTTCCAAAACGTCTTGGATCCATGTTGCTACTGTTACGGTTCCTGACATCTTTTTCGGTACGATGCTATGGCCCTATAGGTGCAGATTCACATTTTTCTCAACTCGCCATTGGCCGGTAATAATTTTTAGTCTCCAATGAAAGAACACAGTTTTTGAAAATTTGTTTGAAAGTAAAAAAATCCTCCCTATCCGAACATTTCTTCTCGTAACTCCTGTAATGAAGAGCTATAGCTTGGGATCAACTTCGTCGGAATGCTGACGAAAAACCTTTACACAATTTACCAACAAGAAGAAAAAACACGTCCAGTTTGTTTCAGCCCTATTTATCCCCCTCCAATCCACCGGACAAATTGGCTACTGGACAAATATTTTAATTGCCAACCTGCCTAATTTAATCGCCAACTGGATAGTGGCCAGTGGATTTCTGCACCCATTTATGGCCCTGCCTACGGTTTACTATTCTTTTTCCAAACTTAGATGGAATGTGACACATTTACCCTTGCACAGAACTTTGTTCATCGTATTCGTTCCTGTGGACGAAACTTTGTTCATCGTATTCGTTCCTGTGGATGACTAACACTCCAAGTCAACAGTTTCTTGTTTCCAGTGCTCCGGTTACCACGCCTTGTCTTTCTCAACGGTCTCCAAGCCACTACAATTGTTCTGTTCCCGACCTTGGCTACCACGTCTCGGGCCCTTTAACCTTTGGTAAAGAGGTAATGTGCCCTTGTCATTCCTTATTTTTTGACTTTGCTCATTCCTCTGGCCCAGAATTCGATCGTCATCCCGTTCGGCTCTGACTGCTGTCTTGCTTCCGATTTACCCACGTTTTCTGTGCGCCCATTGATGCACTTCCTTATTCCACAACTTTTTTCCGCCTGACATATTTCAGCGGCCAGTCTGCCAGTCGGTTTCATGAATACCGCAGTGTTCCTGTGCTATTTAGTCCACGTGACACCTTACTGGTGTATTCAACCATTAGGCACGCAAATAAATTAAAACCATATCACAACTTTCAAAATTATTGTAAGATTAATATAGTGGTACACACTCGCTAAGTTTCGGGGCTAAATTTTTCAGCATTATTCAAGTCAACTCGCCTCCGTTCCGTTCATCGTACATACACGACTTCAAGATTTCGTATTCAAGACTTCAGGACTGGTATTTTATTTTTATTTTCAACAACATTTCCAGAGTTTCAAGGAGTCGCACGAACCCTGAATTACTAAATTTGTAGGTCTGTACTAAGCACACTAAGACTTTTGTTTTTACGATTTTTCAGCGATATCTTTTAGCCAAGTAGAATGATCCAATCTGGCCTATTGTTTTCTAAAGTAAAAAACTGTAAAAACATGTGAATACAGCAGTAAGGTTGCACGTGGACTAAACAGCACAGGAACACTGCGGTATACAAAACCTTACAGGAAAGTTTATTTGTGTTCCTTTGCTGTTTTGACTTCGGATTAGTTAAACCTTACCTTAAACGTCTAACGAGTTCGTTTTTGTTTTCTACTAAAGTTTTCGTAAGATGTAAAGTTTTTGTGCTCACAGTTCTGAGCATGTGGCCAGTGACATTGGCGTCACATGAATCCTGCCTCGTGTTGCAGTAATGGCAGGACGATGCCAATATGGCGGACTATCCAACACTCAACTTTGCCACGCCGATATTTAATTGAAATCTAGCAAAATACACGTATACACTAGCATGACTGTCAACACCACGACTTGTGAAATTTCGTTCATCTAGGCGATAATCCTGTCAATGCGAAATGCTGGCGAGATAGGCGATTGGACCGTGTCCACTGTTCCTCGTAGGGAGGGAGAAGCAGATTAGGGGACACTAGCTTTATTTGAAAAGAATCGGTGTACTGCCGCTCTGCACTAAATTTGACAGGCACATGTTTGTTCCATTCTGTTCGTTCTTTTCAGTACTCTGCTTTCCACGTTATTGTAGACGTAGGGAAGATTTGATAGCAATCATACGCAGCACACAACAAGGTGAGTGGCCGACAGTAATGCAAATTGCCATGTCATCCTTCACAATGCTGGCTACGTCGATTGTGTTTTAATTTTGCAAATTTGTTTGGCCATATAGGCTCATTGTAGTCCAACCGTGGGAATAGAAATGTAGCTTGTGGGGAAAGTCCCTCAAATGCATTGTGAGCACTCTGAAAATGTTCGGCAAATTCTCCTGAGGGGGAGCTACGAACAAGAGTTGTCTCTTGGGGAAAAGAATACGTTTTTGTAGTGGGAAATTATTTATTATTCATCCTCAAACTAGTTTCTGTCATACACCAAAGCTCCCTTGTCAGGAAATTTCAGACCGATCATATCAAACCTGCAACAGTACTTGTTTCTTAAACCAACAAACACGCACAGAATACAAATTCAGTCAAGTATTCGACCTCGCTCACTTGGCCAATGATTCTGACCAACAATAACTCACGCCTGAACTCTGTTGGTTATCCATACAGAAGTTCCATACCAAATTCGTTCTGAATTCAGAAGGCATGGAAGGGATCAGGGCCGTAATTTAGTTTTTTTGTTGTTTTTTTTTTGGGGGGGGGGGGGGCCCCCAAGGCAAGGCAGAATTTAAGCGCTTATCATCTACAATTTTTTTGATCAAGCTTCTATAGGCTAGCAAGTGACGTCAGCACGGTATGATTGCGTTCCATTCCATTGCACCAATGACCCCTATACCATCTAAATTATACCCTGCGCGTGCGCCGACTGCAACTCGATGGGGAAGCCCTTCTGACGTCATGTATTTGTGATCTTTGAAATGAACAATAACATGGCTGTCTTCTCGATCCGATGAATCCACACAACTCTGGACCAACAGAATAGTGAATACTTATTATGAAACATAAGCCGGACTGCGCCGAACAAAAAAACTGTATTCGAGTATATTATGCTACGAATTCCAATCAGCAATGTGACTTAAAGGACAATTACATCCATTTTGACATGCATGTTTGACTTTTGGATCACTTGCACAATAACTAAACACAACAATTGCAGTAAGAATACATTACGTATGTCCGATATAACAATTTAATTATTGCATCACCAAAAAAAAAAACACGGAGGTTGCCATTGTTTTGCTGGAACGTGCAGAAATTAATGCCGACAGACGGATCTCTTCGATTTCGACACGCAGCCGATTGAGATAGCTGTATTGACTGTGAGGAGCTCAAGTGTCTGACGGCCTTAGCTGGCCGCTACACTGCCGGCCAGCTAAGGCCGGCAGACGCTTGAGCTCCTTACAGTCAATACAGCTATCTCAATCGGCTGCGAGTCGAAATCGAAAAGTGACATCTGTCGGAATTAATTTCTGATCGTTCCAGCAAAACAATGGCTATCTGCCGTGTCTTGTTTTGGTGATGAAGTAATTAAATTGTTATATCGGACGTATGTAACGTATTCTTACCGCAATTCTTGTGTTTAGTACTGTGTACGTGATCCAAAAGTCAAACATGCATGTCAAAATGGATGTAATTGCCCTTTAAAATAAACTAAGTATGCTGTATCAAGTTACTGGAAGGAACAATCACGTCGGCAACGGTCCTTTGTGCGACCGCCTGGGAGAAGGCGGCCACCGGCTGGCCAATAATCATGCGTCGTCGCTGGTTTGTTTTTCTGGCATGCCACCGGCAATAATTCTATCAATGTTTTTAACAATTCTAGTACGAAGTGTCGTTAAAAATTTGAAATAAAACTACCCAACAAAGACCATAACTGTTAGTTACATTTGGTTTTAACAACAATCAAAATTCCTAAACGTTGTGATCAGTGTGATTACCACATGCCCTCGTCACAAAATACGTGTAGAACAGCGCTTTTTGTGGTTGTTGTAGTTGTGTTTTTTTCTGTTTTTTTCCCCGTCCCGCCAAGCAAAACTAGGGTGCCGGTAACAGAAACTGCATAGTGCATACCGTTATTTAAACCAAAAAAAAGGAGTATAAATAAGGCTAAACAAATTACCCTTCCTCCCACCACACAGATATCGTACAACTTTTTTTTGAGCGGGTTGGGGGAGTTCCCCCACTACTGCAGTCCATTGAACAATCAAGCCTTGGCTTGCAAATTTTCACAACAATACGTGCTATCACATATACCTCACAAAATCAAGGTTCATAGATCACAGTTGTGTTCTTGTTTGGTTTTGTAGTGACCAATGAGGGACCCACAGGATTCAGCAAAGTGCACTTGGTTAGTTGGGGTGGAAGGGGAGGAGGGACATCCACATCAGCTAAGGGATCTGGGGTGCGCTGTGAACTCCACATGGCTCCGCTGACGTGTTTTCAGGTAGTCTAAGGCCTTTCCCAGCTTAAACAATACAGTAGAGACATTTCTTATGGTTCCACGAAAATTAAACAGTGTAGAACTTTAATTTGGCATTTTGGCACCCCTACGTTGCCCTCCCTCTACCCCATCCCCATCGTAGTTACGACCCCGGTAGGGATGAAAAAATGTACTACTTGTGCATCAAAATGGTTATTACCAACCCTTCCTGACCACCCTGTGTATAGCATACATAATAAAAACTAATTCTAGAGTAAGTTACAGTGGCACATTTAATACAATAAAACTTGATTTTGGTCGTTAACCAGTATGCATGCTAACCAAAAAAGATGTTTAGAATTCGTGATTATCAGCCTGTGTCTCAACTTGAGAGCAGTGGCGACGCAACATTGGCCAGCAGAAGCCAAAACCATAAGCAAAACACCACCTCTTGCGTCATACCCGGCCCCCCCCCCGGCCCCCCCCCCCCCCCAGGTGAATTTGCTGGACGTTTTTGTAGTCCTCACAACGCAGCATGCTTCCTCACAAGCTACCGTAGACTACCCCGCTACTCCTACATCGCTTGTACAGCCAAAACACATTGCAAAATTAAAATAAAATTTAAATAACGTACATTGCGAGGAATGACATGGCAATATCGTTTTTGTTGTCCACCCACCTTGTTGCAGGGCCCTACCTGGAACTTTATGGCGAGGCATTACGCTGCCATTAAAACTATAAAAAAAATATAATTTAAAAATAAAATTGAACGTGGGTAAACTTTTCTATGCCCTCTTCAGTTTCTTTTGGCAGGGGTGGAGGGGAGTCCGCTAGCGACAGCCTTGCCTTGTTGTGTGCTGCGTATGATCACAATCAAATCTAACACGAACTCATATCTTCATTAGCAACAGTAATGGCGGAGAGACCGCATGCTGCAGCACGATGCGTTTGACGTCTTTACCATTGCCTGCATGCTTAGATACATGCACACAAAAACTTTACCTCGTGAAAACTTTATATCCAGCAAACAAAATATATCGGTCACTGGAAATTCTATGCTTTCAGTTAATAAATTTATAAACGTCAGTAACCAGAAAAGTTTATATCTCACGGCAAAGTTTATATCACAGAAAAAGTTTATACCTCACAGAAAATTTTATATCTCCCATGAAAATTTATCTCTCAGAAAAGTTTCCATCTCACAGCTAAATTTATATCACAGAAATGTTTATGTATCACTGCAAACTTTATATTTAACTGACAAGTTTTTATCCATCTAGTATATATAGTATATCTCGACGTAGTCGTAATATTTTAAAAGTATTAATGCTGATTTAACTCTTTAACCATCTACAAATCAAAAGCATAATGTGAAGCACAAACATTCAGCACACAATAGTGGTATACGTATTTTACGTAAAAGCAACCCTTGAATACCAAAGTCGTATTTAAAGTATATCACCCTTAATTTGCGTTAAAGCTCCTTTCTACTTGCCGTGAAAAAATACATTACCCAATTTATTAGCATTCTCCTTCTCTAATGCTGTTTCTACTAGAGATAAAACGAGTTCTTCCGGTTCACTTAGCTACTGCGCATCTCCACTGCGCAGCCTCCATCGTATATAAAGTCGAGGCGGAGCGGCGGCTCTCACCTTTTCTTCTCTAGCCGCCACGCTGTTCACTTCCGGAATTGTAGTGCTTGCCTCCGTGTCAGCACTGCCATCCGCATCCGCTTCGATGCCACGAGCAAAGGGGACGCCGAGGGTATCCCCCCTTCCTCGCTCATCCGCTTCCCCTGTTCCTCCATCCTTCAAGAATGCTGAGGTTCTCGAAATTACTACCGAACAGGATATGTTGGAGCCTCCGCCTCCCAATCCGCTGTTGTCGGAATCCTTTCCTCCACAGTGCAATACTGCCGCCACATCCCCTATCCCATGTGGTCAACCGCCGCCTGCGTCGGACCTTTGATCCTTATCCTCCGAGCTTGCTCGTACTAAAGAGCAACACGCACGTTTAAAGCTAAAAGTCAAGGCACGAAAAACGGCGGCCATGCTCGCCTCATCCGCGTCCGCCCTACCATTGGACCTCTCCTCTCGGTCCTCTAATACCTCTAAGCCGACCAATGAGCCACTCACTCCGTCCCAGGTTTATTCCCTGATGGACTCGTCCCTACGTACCTTCAAACGTAAAGAACCGGACTACACGTCCGCTTCGTTGGCCTCTATCCCCAAGCGTCATTGCTCCTCGGCATCTGCTGGTCCCTCATCCGCCGATCCGCACCTCGTGCTCCACCTCCACCATCGCCTCCGTCCTCTCCGCCTCCTGATATTCAGGATCCATACTATTCACCGGACCCTTCGGACTTTGACTTACCTGAGCCTCCGTTTCCTAACGACCCGGATCCTTCTGAGATCCCTCGTCCAGATTTAATGAGGACAGTGGAGGAAATTATCCCAGACAGTTTCCTGTACAAGCCCTCCGCATCCGCACCGGATACAGTCAAGAACAGGGGTCTGGCCACAGGATACGGCTTCGGCCTCCGGGACCAACCGTCGTTACAGCCGCCTCTCCTTGGACGATCCACAATGTTGCTCACTACCCTCCTTCGGAACGGGGGTATACTTTTAGGAAACGGATCTCCCCTAGAATTGGACAAAGATCATTCTCCGCTTCGTCCGAGCCGAGAAAATTATTTCTTTCGACCCGTAGGGGATGGTACCGGCAATCCTCGCAACTTTGATACCTATCCGCAGTCGGGAGTTTCTTACGGCCGATACGAAGTTAGATTTCGGCTCCTCTCTCTACCTCCGGCTTTTCGTTCTTCGTGATAACGACCGCATCCTCCGTCTCGGCCTTCGGGCCACTTCACAAGCTGATGTCCTCAGCACAGCTGCTAACGCAGTGTGTGAGCGTCTCTATACGGATCCGCCTGAGGATACTCGTCAGCTTACCTTCCTCATTAATCAAGTTTTCCGCAAGAGTTGCTTTGCCACCTACCATGCCATGAACTGGTTTACCAGGGCCCTTTTCAACTCCACCTTGCTGCTTCGAGAAGTCGCGCTCAACACCACCCCTAACCTCCATGCGTCTACCCGCCATCTTCTCCGTAGCCAGCTAATCCACGAGACAGAGTGCCTCTTCAGGGGCCTTATCCCAAAGGTAGCTCCGCACCTAGATAAATCTCGAAAGCCGCGCTTCGTCAAGTCAAGGGGATCTAGGCGCCCTCCTTCGAATCAGCCAAAGGCTGATCCGCCTTCCGAATCGTCTCCTGGTGTTAGGTCTGTTGAACGTCCGTCCCTTCCTGCTCCGCGAGCCGCCTCACCCTTTCCATACAAAACCCAGGGCCGCGGACGAGGACGCTCCCTGGGTCGGTCATCCTCTGACTCCGGACGACACTCCAAACACAGGAACCACAAATCCTATTGACACTCCTCCACCCCTACAAGCCGTAGGGGGTCGACTCCGTTTCGCTGCACGGATAAAAATTGATCATTTTCAATTGAAATAATGAAATGTACAATTGAGAAAATTGCTTCTGTTTAAGTGCTGTTATGCTTTACGTTTTTCATATATGATTCGTAAAGCACAACAGCACTTAAACAGATACAATTTTCTCAATTGTACATTTTTTTCAATTGAAAATGATCAATTTTTATCCTTGTACATTTTAACAAGTGAAAATTCAATTATATAACCCCTTTTTTACAGCTATGGCGTCGCGCAACAAAGGTTTATGCATGCTGTCGATTGTTGTTGGCCACTTTGAAACAATTCAAGTCAGCTTTCAAAGCCTACATCTGCGAAATAAATACGCAATTCTATCGTTTTTAGCTGCCAATTTCGAGGCAGGCAGCTTAGTTTGGTTTAAAAATATATGCGTTTTGCTGAAACACCAATTCTTTCATTTTACCGTTCAACAATCAACTTTTTAGCAAAGACATAACTCGTGCACGAAGAATGAATCTGGAGTTTGGTGAGTGGCATTGTTCCCTAAATCCAATGGTTAAAACAATGTAAAACAATCAAAATGATCGTTTAGGGTCCCATAACTCCGGAATGGATGGAACAATCGAAAAAGTGGTCCCTGTAAGGTTGAAGCCCAGGGAAATTTTTGGCTCAGATCATGTTTCAGATTTTAGGTAGGTGCAGTAGTTTTTCTGGAAACCGTGTCAGCCAAGAACAACAACAACAACAACAACAACAAGTGAACAGTTTTCAAATTTACGTGTGGCTCCCCACGTTTACTCTTGCACGGAATTCCATAAAAGTTGGTGTAAAGTTTGGAAAAGTTGCTATCTACTATGAAATAGATTGAATAGAAACGGAGAAATTAATAGTTTTAGTTTTGCTGGGGACAGGACTTCAATCATATATATACAATGATACCATTTCACTCCTACAGCAAAATTATCAGTCAGGCAGTCCGAGAAAAATCGATCCGCTGCTCTGCCATACACAAATCCCTACCACTCATGTTCTGTCAACCAAAAAAGAAATGGCAACGAACACCACATCACCGTATTATCACTCCTTTCTTGTAGAGGGTAAAAAAAAACAGTAAAATCTATACAACCTGGTTTCATCGCGGTTGCGTCTCATCATCCTGTTCGTCCTAATTTAGATCCCTCAGGCCTTTCTGACCGCTGTGTTGGTTACCGTTGTACCTAGGACCAACTGTCGGGTCCTTCCCAATCGTCGTCTGAAGAGGAGATCTCGCTGAAGTGGGAGTTGTCGGCTTCCGGCTCCAAATCCTCCCATTTACCGTCCGCCATCACATCGCTTCCTCGATGAGTAATTCATCCAAATCAATTTCTTCCATAACGAGGCCGCATCGCTGTTGGTTTCCGGGACGTCCCGTAACTGGTCCAAAATCAGTTGTAGGTCATCTTCATCAATCTTCATCAATATGGCATCAACGTTTATGTTCAGATGTTGATGCCATATTTACATTGGACGCGATCCCATTTTATGTTCCTCCCGTGCCGCTTGTTCGTCCGTGGCATTCTTGACGAATTTGCGTACTCCTGGTAGTTCGAGCCACTGCGGTGCAAACGAGTTTATTGTGATTGAAGCTGTCAGTCCATGAAACGGCTTGTGCACTTCGACTGTGGAGGAGCCTACAATCTCCCCTTCCGCCCACCAATGCCGGTTGGTGTACAATCCTGTTTCCCGCAGAAGTGTTGCTTAATGGCTTAGCGAATTTCTTCCGACATCTCTTAACTGTCTCGCCTCACAAATCAACTCATCGTCATCGTTAACTATTCGTTTTGGAAGTTCTTGCCGGTCACTATCTGTTACATCTGGGATGTCTGACAATTTACCCCTTCCGTACCTCTGGGCAAACACGGTTTTTGGCTTCCTATATTGTTCAGTAGGCAAATGCATCAGCTCATGCTGATCCCTCATTGGGTATTCGTAACTTCTGTTGGCCAGATCACTCCTTGCGACGTTTTGCTGGGTCCTTATGGCTCTTGCCGCCGCTGGTGCTAGCTCGCCCCGCTTCCTCCCATATACTTTGCACGGGCACATATCCTGGCTCCCGCCTGGTCCGTGGTGGGGTTGGTCCGGCCGGGAGCAGCAGCAGTCGCACTTTTCCCGATGTTGGTTCAGCATGGCTATAGGCTGTACTCAAGAATGTTGTAAGTCAAGAGAGATGGAGTTTGTGACTGTGCTGTTGTCCCGCTTATTGGTCTTACCCCAACTTCTACTGATTCCGTGCATTGCCGAAAAATGTAAACAACCGTTTCCACGTAGTCCCTAATGGCTATTGGGGGTTGGTGCCCAGAATCACCACCTATTGTAAAAACTGCTTCCAACTGGACCTCACCAAAATAGCACTTGCTGGCCGTGCTCACTCTTGATCATCATGTCGCCTTCCACCCTTTTCGGTCCCCCCAACCCCCTTACAGGGTCACGCTAGCAGAGTCCCTGACCGAGAGAAAAACGGGGTGGGGCCACCAAAACCAAGACTAATCGCAAAAATAAAGAAAAACGACATGTATATACAAAATAAGACCTATAACTATATGTTAAGTCTTTATGTCATGATCACGCAGATTGTGCAGCTATAGTCTTAAACACCTAACGAGTAATACATGTAAGACAAAAAAAATTGACGTGACGGAAAAAAAGTCGGTTATGCTGTATTTCCTTGCGTTTGACCCTGCCCCCAATCGGTCCCTAATGGCCCATTTAAAAGAAAAAGGGCAAGGTTTTACTTGAGCCTCACTGAACACGGATTTATTGTGCAACAAAAAAATTTTTGCAGCAATGTGTGTCATTAATATCACCTCACCATAAGTAATACCAATCTACTCTTTTTACACCCACATGATAAAAAATGCACAGAAAATAACATAAAAAAAATTGATGCACTAAAATAAACTATCGTTGATTTCCTCACCACAATTTTGTTTTGTTCGAACTTTCCCTCCTTCCTGGCACATCCCTGTTGCCTCACTAAACACAATATGTTCGTGATTTTAGGTATCCCCCCCCCCCCCTTAATTTGTCAGGGATAATTCCGTACGTCTTACTTCTGTCCGTCTTCACACAAAATGATCGGGTTTGACCCTGTAGAATGGGATGTACCTGCTTAAAAGGGCTTCCCCACTGAAATCATTATGACGTCGACAGGTAGGAGTTGGAGGAAACACCTGCACCGTATTTGGCCAGCCTTCCACGTGAGTTCACGAGAATAGTACAATGGAGGCCCTTTGAATAGCTAGAATGCCGCAAACCTCCCACCCACTTTCCCACGTTCCAGGGTTGGGTGGGAACTCCTTAGCACGTTTGGACCTAAAGAAGCTAAGTAACACCCAATCATTGCCCAAGCAATTGGTCTCTTATTAACCAAGTGATTGGTGAACAATTGGCTTGTTACAAACTTAAACCTGCGATAGGGGTCAGAAAACTACATAATGTGAGGACGCCAAGAATCCAGAGCTCTATTTTAACAAATGACAGTTACTACTGGGATGGTTTTAATGTTACCACTCAACTTACAATTTTAATGTAAACACTAAAGGGTTTAAAGGTTTACCCCTTAACTTAACATGGTTAATTTAACAACACTGGAAGGTTTAAAGATGATATCCAGCAATTTTCTAATGCAGGGTTAACCTCTAACTCCTAGGGATAGACAGACACTTTTTTTAAAGAATGTGTTCCGTCAAACTTAAAGAAAGGTACCGGACCAATCGCCCTCGTAGAATACTCCAAATGAATATTTCGAATCCGAGTCGCCTAGTTTCATGTAGCTTTCTCCCACAAAGGGAGACGTTGAAGCTGCATGGAAAAAAGGATCATTGGCTCTCAAAATTTTGGCATAAAAGTCCGAAACGGGAATATCTGAGAGCTTCTTTGAGTAGGGTTGAACTCATGACTTACCCTTAACAAAATTAAATACAAAAAAAATGCTACGTTAATGCATGAAAAGAAACTATGATTTGCAGTACACCTTTTGACTAGAAAATTCAAGTCAAACACCAAACAAATTTTGTTTTATGCTTTTAATGTGTGTCCTTCCTAGACGTAGCCACAGTTTGTTGCGGCACACACCTCACTACATTTTAAGAAAACTTAAAAGAAAGCTAGCTAGTTAGGCTTCCCAGTTTATGTGAACACAAGTTACTTAGGCTAGGCTAAGTTTTACACATTGTTGTAGAACAATTCTTTTGAGAGAGAAAAAGTACACTAAGTTTAGTTATGTTGAGTCCAACTAAGGATTTACTTACTCTCACATAGACACGACTATTTTAATTTTTAGGTTAGAATTTTAACCCACGTTTTACGGAAACACCTGTTTAGTTTAAAGAACCCTAATGTTATAACAAAGTGTAGTTTAACATTTTTACCCTTGACTACAACAGATTTAATCAGCAAAACATGGGGTCCTCATTTTTTTAAGGATACAAAAAAAAAATTGCAGTTAGATGCGTGTGTGTACACAAAACTCATTTTAAGTTATGTTAAAAGGTTGGCAACTTGATTTCTCCAAACTCTGGAAAGACATCGTATTGACACATTTCAAAGAAACAATGACTGACTTCCGCTTTAACTGACACACTTTTTTTAGCACAAGGTTGTCGTCTGATTTGTCCCTTCTAATTTTTTTTAGTAGGTTTAATATAAGTTGGTTCTTCAAAAGAACGGTTGCGCATTTTAACTCGCTCGTTAAAATTTGGCACTGCTTTATTTGTTTTGTCCGAGCCAGCTGGCTCAATATGACAAAAGCGTCAAGTTTTACGCTTATCGGCTTTCCAATCTTGGGGCTCATTTACGCAACGAGTCCTTCTCGCTCGCCAAAAGGTATTTGATAGGCAACCGTTATTTATTTACGATTAATTTCCCGTTTCTATTAAATGAATGCAGTAATAGACAACAAATTAAACGTATTATAAATAACAACACGAAGAAAGAACAAAGTGCAACAGTCATTTTAAACATTGCTACAACATTGTTGCCATTTCACGTTATTTCCAAAATTTGCTATTCTCGCTGAAAAAACAGTTTCTAGCAGTGATCAATCGACGGTAGAAAAATAGCTACTCGCCGCGAGAATTCAAAATCCAACATGGCGTCCATTTCGGAGTTATCGATTCGAAGACAAACCTTCGAATGCCGGTATTCAGGAATCTGTCCGTCGTCGTGTACTGCAGTAAAAATTGTTTTCTTGTTGTCATAAATCGACGCTGTCATGTTGCAAGCATCTTGTGTCGTGTCGCGAGGCTGGAGGACCAAATTTGCGTCCGCGTTGTTGCCATGGTTACTACGTACAGACAACTTAAAAGCCGCATTCTCCGACAAAGGCGAGAAATACCCAGCAGATTTAGAATTGACCAAGTAAAAGCTAGTAAGCGAGAAAATTGTCCTTGCGTAAACGCGCCCTAATCTTGGCCTACCAGGCTGCTTGCCACTGGCTGGTCGTTTGTTTGAAGGACGGATGTTTACAGTCTCGTCCTGGTTGGCTTGACCACTTCGGCTGAGGGGTCTTACGCACAGGCATGAATGCCTTCCTCGTTTCAGCTGATGTCCTTGTTTTTCCTTCCTATTTTTAGCTGATTTCCTCGTTTTTTAGCTTTGCAAATGTCTTACAAATGCATTAAAGACCCTAAAATTGTTTAAATTTGGTGGCTTTCCTCCTTTTTCCTCGTTTTCAACCGAGAGTGACTTTCATCCCTGCTTACGCATTCCCGCGTGGGTGGGCACTAGTTTGTTTAATACCGATTTCACACGTAATAATTTGTCGCGTGTTGTGGCCGTACCGTACCGTGCCGCTCCAAGCCGCTGTGCAGCACGGCCACGTTCCCAGCGCGACTTTATTTCACACGTAATAAATACCGAAACGTGGCCGGCCACGTTTTTCGACTGCCCTCTGACGGTCAATCTTGGAACCCAACTATGGAAACGGAAATTAAAGCGATTAATGTTGAGTGGGCGCTGTTCGTTTGACCACCCCACCCGTGTGCGGGTAATAAAAAACAACTTGTAGTCCGGAGGATACATCCCCAAATTAGACGAAGTTGTACATTTTATCATAAGCGCATGAAACTTGGCAGGATTGTTGTTTACATCAAATTAAGACTTTTAAGCGTTGTAGGCATTCCACTGAATTGCTACGAGCCACCATATTGGAAAATGGTGGCCAAATATTCTAAAATTGTGCATTTTCATCGTATAAGCATGAAACTTGACAAGAATGTTGTTTACATAAAATTAAGAATTTTAAACGTTATTTATAGGCATTCTCCTGCATTGCTATGAGCCGCCATATTGGAAAATGGCAGCCAATAGTCCGAAATTGTGCAGTTTCATAATAAAAGCATGAAACTTGACAGGAATATTGTTTACATAAAATTAAGAATTTCAAGCGTTGAAGGCATTCTCCTGAATTACTATGAGCCGCCATATTGGAAATTGGCAGCCAAAATGGCAGTCAAATTAAGGTTTTTTCTCATAACTCCTGAACGAATCAACGGATTAAACTTTTCTTTTTTTCTTCCTGTTGTTCGTAATTCATTTTTTTTTACCAAAAAAACTGAAATAACTTTTCTTTACCAAAAAAACTGAAATAACTTTTCATACGACCAACCATTTTATCTGAAAACCTGACTTGTAACTACTGTTTCACGGAATCCAGTGAGTTATACGGTATGAATATTTGTTATTATACGATTTGCTTACTTATGGTTTATTAGGCCCCTGAATTTGTGATTTTACTTTGAAGTAATTAGTACAAAGATGAAACCAACGGCATTCGCCCTTAAAAGCAATTGTAAATAAAGTATCAAAATTATACTAAAATCTAAACACACGCTAGTGTGTCGCCGCCAAGTAGATGATTTATTGCTGTAAGGGCTTAATTGTTTGAACGTAATTGTTAGAGTGTAATTGTTGTCATGTTAACTGTAATGAGCTTATACGTGATTTCAGCAGCTTACTGGTGTAAATTTCTGGTGCGGTAGAAATCTTAAACAATTGTTGGAATCGGGTGTCGTGGGGCCAGTATAGAAGAATACCACAACATTAAAGTTTGGGAAGGTGTATTTTGTGGAGAAAACGTGCCTCAATAACGTTGATTTGTGTTACTGCTGTTAACTAAGGTCAGGTCTCCCATGTTAATTCTCATAGGGTATAAAAACATGTCTACAGCTCGTTAGGAAAAGTTTGCTCATCTAAATTTTGGCACACAGGTAAAGAGTAGTACGGGGAGTCCCTTTTTGTAAAATAGGAATTGCAGATAGAAGCACGTGGCCCTGAAGTGGCGCGTAAATGCAAAATTATTGTTGTGACCATTGTTTGTATTGTTATCCAACAGTTTATTATAACATGCTTAAGTGTTATACGCGCGCCGTTTCAGTACTTATGTACCGCAACAATTCACTCGAGTTTTAACAAAATCCCTATTCTTGCAATTATTGCACTGTTTGCTTCAACGACATGCCGATTTCGTTCGGCAATAAAATCAAATCATATCAACGACATGGTAAATAAACTAACCGTGGTTGCTGGTTGGATACCGTTCAGTGAATTTCATATTATGTGATATTTCAAAAGTGAAATATTATGTGATCAGTGAGTTTTATAGTGTGTGATTGCTAAGGTACGTGAATACACCATTGTAACTAAACTACAGAAGTTGCAACAGAAAGGAGACTGGGAATCTATCATTGCCAAGAAAATTTGAAACACAATGCAGGTTGTGAGCACACGGTCCAGTCAAGTAGGAAAAGAAAAAAATTTTCAAAGAAGTATGTCTTAGTTAAGTGCCGAGTTTTATGGTTACGCTTGTGTGATGCCACCAAGTAGACGATCGGCCAAGTAGATGAGATTAATTGTGATTGAGTGAGCAATTCCAGCTTCAATGAGTGATTAAAATTAACTTCAGGAGGGGCAACTGAAGGGAAATGCATTGATTGAGTGAGCAATGGAACGAAAATCAATGTTAATCAACCAGTGCGCTCAAAAATGTGATTGAAACATAAAATACTTCCAGACAAAAAAGGAAGAGGTGACGATTAGACCGTGGGGTTCTTTGTATTCACAGGCCTATGAAAGTTGTGGTAGCCACCCAAAACCAAAACTGGTATAAGAGAAGCTACCAAGTTTCTAAAAAGGGTCGGCCTTTGAAAGTAGTGATATCATCCAACCAGGGAAAGGCCGCCAAGGTTAATTCTATTAGCCAAGTTAATCGCACCGAATAATACTTTCGACGTTAAATGAAAACTTGAAACTTGCTACCGCTAGTAGCAATCTTCTAGTTTTCATTTAACTTTCGAACTATTAGTAGGTGCGATTAACTTGGCTAATAGGATTAACCAGGGATTAACCAAAGACCTAATAGGAAGGATTAACTTAACTAATAGGATTAACCAAAGACCTCAGCGGCCTTTCCCTGGTTGGATGATATCACCACTTTCAAAGGCCGACCCTTTTTAGAAACTTGGTAGCTTCTTTTATACCAGTTTTGGTTTTGGCTAGCTATCACAACTTTCATAGGCCTGTGAATACAAAGAACCCCACGGTCTAATCGTCACCTTTTCCTTTTTTGTCTGGAAGTATTTTATGTTTCAATCACATTTTTGAGCGCACTAGCTGACTAACATTGATTTGGCTGCCTTTCCCTGGTTGGATGATATCACTACTTTCAAAGACCGACCCTTTTTAGAAACTTGGTAGCTTCTCTCATACCAGTTTTGGTTTTGGATGGCTATCACAACTTTCATAGGCCTGTGAATACAAAGATATGGACCGTCCTACACCCATTTAAATGTGTAGCTGTAATTGGTGTAGCGTCTAGTTTCAATTCAATGTAATGCTCACATTTGTATTCTTACCTAAGCTAAACATTTTCGGTTAGGATTGAAGGAAAGAATAGATTCATACCTTTCAGAAAATCCTAAGCATGTCCATTTCGAGCTATTAGAGGGCTCGCAAGAGCACTTTGAATTCGAAAATCATCATGCGCTTATGCCATTACCTCTTCACCTTTAAATGGGTGTAGGACGGTCGCTATCTAAGTTAAACCATGTCGGTTAGGATTGATGGAAAGAATAGATCGCCACCTTTCAGAAAATCTTAAACATGTCCATTTCTGGCTGTTTTTCAGAGTTATGGAAAACAAGTAATTTGGGCGCCATTTTCCAATATGGCGGCTCATAGCGATTGAGGAGAATGTCTACAATGCGTAATTTCTTAATAATTCTAAGTAAACATCATTCCTGCCAAGTTTCACGCTTTTATGATAAAAATGCAGGATTTTAGACAATTGGGCCGCCATTTTCCAGTATGGCGGCTCATATCACTTTAGGAGAATGCCTACAACGCTTAAAATTCTTAATTTGATGTAAACAACACTCTTGCCAAGTTTCATGCTTTTATGATAAAAATTCACAATTTTAGGTATATCCTCCGTACTATTGCAAAAAAATGTTTAAGGAAGATATAAATATAACTGTCGTTTTTGTTTTGTTTTTCCTGTTGTTAGATTAGTTGCCTGGTAAAACAAATTTTAAGGCAAAGTTTGGCATTTTAAGTTCGTAAAAATGGTTTAAACTTATTTTGAACCAAGAGTTACCTCGATTATTTTTGTAGCGGAAAACTTTTTTGACTACAATATAGTAAAAAAAAAAATGGAGAACCATACGTCGGAAGGAAAAAAGTAGAAATACGAGAAATCTACACTATTCGAATGTTCGGTTTGTTTATTTATTGGTTTGTTTATCTGGTTGCCCTTCTATTCCTCCAGAAGTAAGGTCCCTAGAAATGAGAGTACTGCCAAATGAAAGATAATTATATTACCTTCGGATAGGCGTATTTTCATTGTTCTAATCTGATTTTTTTTACTCCTAAATACAGAAGCGAACTGCGAGTAAAGTTATCCATGTGCGGAAAAAAAAAAGCCTGGCTAAGATGGCCATGGAAAAAATAAATTGTGTTGTCGTTTTTAAATTTACTTCCAACAGAGTGGAAATTCTCCATATTTTGCTTACTTCCATACTCCAACGTTATGGACTTCGTTGTCGTTTTTGTTTTGTTTTTTTCCGTTATTGTTAGGTTAGGCCAGGTTAGTTGCCTTGGCAAAAAATTTCACCAGGGAACGAACGACCTGCCTACCGCTTTTCTCTTTTGATTTTTTTTTTTCAGTCGGCTGGTTTTTTTTATTCTATTTGCTGTTTTTTTAAAGATTTAAAAAAAAATCTTTTCTTAGAACCAGGTCACCTGAGCGTTACTAATAATTATGTTGAAACAAGTTTACATTCAAAGGGTTGTGTCAGCTTTAAGATACCATTATGTTACCTCATAAACTTTTTTTTCAAAGCATCAGTTTTCGCATGTGTAATCACGATGCTATTTAAGAAATACGTGTTCGGTGAATATAGGCAGCACTTTTTGGACGTCTCCGTTTGGGTATGTGGCCAATTCTCCCGCCACAAAACTTCTGACTTTAGGCCTAAACGTTTGTCGACGCTTTCTTAATTTGCTAGTCAAAAACTTAAAGCTTAAAGCTATGTTTATTAGTCGTAGTCTGCTTGGATTATATCGTCAGTTTGTTTTGGGGGCTAACAGCGGGTTGCATTATGAGGTCGCAGGCCGTTTCTTCATTTCCACGCAGCACGGCACGCATCAGATTTCACACGTAATAATTAAAGCGAGCCGCTCCGCTCCGTCCAGTACCGAACCGCGCCGGCCACGTTTTGAAACGTGGCCAAGCTGGAGCGCAAAATCACAGCCACGTTCAGCCACATTCGCTTTATTTACTACATGTGAAATCAAACTGCACGGTTCGGAGCGGCACTGCATGCTTTATTTATCACGTGTGAAATCGGTATAAGTTTGCCTACCTTCGTTTTGGTTTGGGGTTGGCTGTAGATTGCAGTGGTTACTTAGATGGGTCAAGTTTCGTTAGGGGCGGGACGTTTACTATGTTTTCATTAGACTGGCACATGTCATCTATTTTAGATAGGGCGTTTACGCCCAGAACTATTGGGAAAACAGAACTGGTAGCCTCTGAAACACAGGCTACAACTCGCAACTTTAAACCCTGATTTAATTTTAAAATTAAATTAACTTGCTGTTACTCAATCACACTATCATTTAAAACAGTTTGCCAGAGCACTGTCCGTTTTAATCTAGGCCAGTTTTTGGCGATCTTACGACTGACGAGATTTATACTGCTCGTTGAATCGCGTAGGCAAAGCACTTTATTTTTGCCGACTCTAGCCTTAAAGGTACTTACTTACCTTTAAAGTTTGGTCAGCGTTTTTGCTCAAGTTAAAACAGGCATTTGCTGTTTCAGTTTTTACTTTATTGTGTTGTGATGTTGGTTACGTAGGTGCGTACTAGAATTACATTCGTAACAATACCTCGTTACCCCATTGTTAGAATTAACATTGTTGCTCTTAGCAGGGCTACTTTAAGCATCAGCAGTTTTAGCACAGACTATTTAAACTGCTGTCGTCACTCGGAGTCCCAGCTAGGTTAGCTCCGACAGTTTGGTTTTTTGTTGCCATGTTTGGCCAAGTTACTAGCTTTAAAAGCTGGGCTGGTTGGCTGTGCATGTGTTTGCAACTTTGCGCGTTTCTGTGATTCCTCAACAGAAATCTGTTTGGACCTTCTCGTCCAGTCATCTGCTAATTTTGCAGCTTCCGACTACATGCCTACTTTAGTTTGGTCGGGTAACCACTTGCGTCGGCCTACCAGACAACTTTTCATAAATTACTCCATTAAAATTAAATTAACGAGGTTGTCTTAATTTGAATTAACAACAGCAAGAGACACCCATCGGTTGAACAACATGTGGAGTTCGAAAGCATAATCATGATACTGTACATCAGGATCTTTTTCTAGTGCCCAAAATTGCATTTGAACACTCTTTCATTTGAATGAAACGATGTAATAATTTAACCTTGACTATGTCATAGTTATGCATGACTACAGTTGCTAACTGAGAACAAACTTTAATGAGAACCTCTCCCATTAATGGCTGTAAAGGTACTACCCACCCGTCCCTGGACATTTTCTGTGTTTTTAAAAAAGACACAGATTTTTTTAAATTTTTAAAAAAGAATTTATTTCAAGACTTAGTTCCCACTTGATTATAAGTCTGACGACATTGGCAACTTTACCAGGTTAATTAACTGGATCCGGTCTAGTTTGAGTAACATTTACATTTGGATTAGCAGCAGCTGCTGCTCTTAATTTTTTCTAACTCGATCTGCTTATCGGTTAAAGTAACTTCGCACTCTAGCCCACGAAGTTCCTGTGTGCTAGCATTTTCGCTACTCTGCACATTTTGGTCACGCATCATTAATCCATGGGGGTGAGCCTCATCACGCACCTGTCTTCTCTGTCTTTATCAGCCTCTGGACGTTTAAGCTCTTCAATTCTAAGCGCTTGTTTTTAAAGATAATTCGTTCTCTCTGAGAGCGATTTCCTTTTTTGCGAGTACGGCTGTATCGCGTTTCTCGATAGCTGTTGACAGCTCATCTAATAACTGCTATGACGTACTCGATCGCTCTGCTCTTTAAGCCTTCACTTTTTTGGGTACTGCAGGGTTACTTTGACCAGCGGCCCCTGTCGCCTGTTCGCCTATTGACGTCCTGCGCAGTCATTAGCTGCTACACACCGACCGCTCTGCTATCTAGCATTAGCAATCTCTGGGCGCCAGCCTTTCGGTTGTTGTCAAGCTGTTATCCCTTGCATCCTTCTTTCGGCTGAGCTTCCATCATGTCCACAGATCGCTGCCTGTTCAGCATTGGTCCACGGTCCCCAGGTCCTGGGGCCTGCTAGGCACAGTCACGAGTGCCGCAGCTACATACAGAAGCCTTTTCGTTCGTCAGCAACTCCTGCATCCTGTCTCTTGTTGACAGGAGCTGAGCGGCTTCCTCTTGGATCCTCCTCTCAGTCCATGGTCTCCCAAGGTGTTGGGTCTGCTAGAGGCACCCACGGGGACCGCAGTTGCGTGACATCAACCTTTACATTCGCCGACAACTTCTGTCTTCTGTATACTGTCTCCTGTTAACATGAACCTAGCTGTTTTTCTTTAACGCCTTGCTCTGTAGTCCCCCATGCTCTTACGTCTGCTAGGGACACCTAAGGGGAACGAAGTATCATATCACGCCTCTAGGGCCGCAGCTGTTAGCCAGACAGTGCCTCTTTCAGTAGAAGCTGCAAAAGGACTGCAGGCGACCATTCGTCTTGCAGTATCAATATTCTTTCACTGCGACCCTCACGCACTGGCGAACCGTGTGTTTTCTCCTACTGACCACTTCTGAAGACGACCGTTAAGTTTTTCTTTTGTCGTAGGCCTGCCTCTGTCGGCCTCTCTTAACGGTCTGACCTGACGTTGCCTTACACCTTATGGTGTCAACGGCTTCTTGGATGTCAGGAGGACCGCAACATGCACTGACCTGCACGACCCTTACCTCAGGTTGGATAACATCCTGTCTACAGTCGCTCTTGCCAAGCCTCATTGACCTCACAAGACAACACTACTGATCCGGTCGCCAATTGTTCCTCCAGCGGCCCTCCTTCGCTGCAAACTTCATTTTTCGCAAGGGGGGGGGGGCTGGCCCCTGGCTCAACCTCCAGTAGGACCACACCGACTGGCTCTAACGTTCTTGGACCCTCTCTTTGTCAAGATAATCTCAATGGACGTACATATGAACCTCCCCGTCCTAGACACAATTACTGGCCCCCTTCTGGTCCCCCCCGACGACCATCACGGGTCACAAAGGGGTGGGGGGGCTCTCCCAAGTACGACCTCTAAAAGGACTAGGTCGATCAGTTCGCTGCAGCAAAACACCACGTTCTCTGCACTTCTAGCTCATTTCTATGCCACCACTATCTTCACCATCTGTACGATCATCAACACACACCCGCGCCTGCGGTTGTTTTCGACCGGCTTTCCTTTGATGCCGACTCTACAACGACGCGTGAAAACCTTGTCTCCTGGCACCTTGTCCCCTGTCCCTTGTCTCCAAGGTTCATCCTGCAGGACAGGGGCCCCTCGTCTTTCAAGGGCCTGACGGTCGCCCTATGGTTGACGGCCGCTTCCTCGCCAGATTTGCGCAGTCTGTCGTCATATATTATATGATGACGCGGCTGCATTCGTCCCTGTCCTCGCCGGACTGTTCCAGTGCTCTGACGTATCTTCTCATGCTCTCCTGTGCACTGACGGTT
Source organism: Lithobius niger (assembly GCA_023313725.1). Taxonomy (NCBI): domain Eukaryota; kingdom Metazoa; phylum Arthropoda; class Chilopoda; order Lithobiomorpha; family Lithobiidae; genus Lithobius; species Lithobius niger. The sequence continues at coordinate 76,958 of JAHWFP010146194.1, forward strand.
GCCAACGGACCAAAAACGTGACGCTCAGTGTCCGAGCCCTACCTTAGGTTTTTCTGTATGAGATCATTGAGGAACCAACTTCTCACTGGCCTCTCGACAAGCACCAAGAAGCCACAACAAACGGTCCTGTGATCGCAAGCACCATTACACTTCATCTCAGATTAACTTTTTCTTCGGGATTTCGTACACGACTCTTTACCCGTCCACCGGTAGCCTCTTGACGGTTTCAGCATTCACATTATTCTGGCGTCTTCAAGCTGGTACTCTGCGACCGCTTGATACGGCCGCTTGGACTATTATTATTGGATCAAGTGCGTTGCCCTCCTGCTCACGAGTTCTCCGGTCTTCGAACCTGTTCTTCATGCTGGTGCTATGCGGCCGCCTAATGCGAACACTTATTATCGTTAAATCGAATGCCTTGCTCTCCTGTTGCCAAGACCTCCGGTCGTCGAACTGTTCCTTCATGATGCTGAAGATTCAAGACCTTTCACGTCTTTCATTAGGTGGTGAGAAACTTGTCATAATCCCCTTGCCCAGAATACGGTCGCCGTCCATGCTTCCTCCATCTTCCTGGTATGTGGTCAATATCCTACTATGGACCGTACCACCTACATGGTTGCCTAGTTCCACTTCATGACAACGTCTCTCAGTCGTCCGTCATGCGACCAACCAGATTCTTCACGAGAAGACCTTTCCGGCCCGCTCCGGTGGTGGGCCTGACGTTCCGTCCATTCTTCATTTACGGTCGCCTGCATGGATGGCGTCCGGTTCATGGGGTTATCTAACTCTGGGGCATCCTACTCGTAGCACGGGTAACTGTCGTCCTTGGCTCCCACCTCCATGTGATGACGTTTGCTATGTAAGGAAAAATCAGGTAATGATGTTTTCGACAGCAATAAAAACAGAAATACCAGGGTACGGCCTAGTTGATTTTTGGTTTTGTTGCCTAACCTAAAACGTACATTAGCCTCACCTCCTCTCTCGGTGGCCAAGGTAGGCCCTGAGTGGATGAAAGATGAAGCCAGCTCGACTTGGGCGCTTTATATAGAGCTACGAGAGCTAAAAGCACGGCAGAGAAGCCAATTTTTCATTGCTAGGGATTGAGCCTTCAAAGGGAAGGAACTGCTATGTAAGGAAAAAATCGAGTAATATATGTTTTCGGTTAGGCAACAGAAATTAACCAGGCCGTACACTGGTATTTCTATGTTTTGGTTTCTGATTTTATTTTAGGTTAGGACACTAAGTTTCAAGTTAAAGTTTAGGTGGGCAAAAGAGGCCACTTGCTCCTCCCAAGACCAGAGATTTACAGTAAAACTGAGCAATTGCAGACACTTCCATTGTTTTTTCCTGATATTGGAAGGTCCCTCTTTTTCGCTTGAAGAAGGATAACGTTGGTTTATATTGAAATGCTCTCAACAACACAAATCCGTTTTACGAGCCAGTGTTTCCTCTCCTTGATGCTCTCTCACATACTCTCTCTCTCTCTCTCTCTCCCTCGTCTTCCCCGCCCCTCCCCCGGGTGTGTAAAATGATTTTCCTTAAAGCTGAACAAAGAAGTATGGAATTTACTGTCATTAAGAAAAATGTCTCAAACTCAGCTTCTTAAAAGCATGAAAAATCATGCATTGTTAAAAATGCGTTCGTTTTCGGACCCATGTTTTGTATATTTTTTCTCCCCTCAAAGCAAAATTCCTGGATGCGCCACTGGAATCTGTTCTCAATGCCCAAAAGTTCCTGTTTTTTCCTACTTTTCGGTAACGATGCCTAAAAATTCCTTTCTAGTTGCCGTGGAAATATACATTACCTTTTTTAAAGCATTTCTCTTCTCCAAATGCTGTTTGATCTAGAGAACTTATATCGAAGATGTCCTTCTGCCTCGCTACCTACTGCGCAGCCTCCTCATATATAAACCGAAGCAGAGCAGTATGCTCACCTTTTCTTCTCTACGCGCCGTGCTGTTAACATCGCTCCAAACTCTGTTCCCTTTCAGGTTCCCGTTTGTCCTCGGTTCCCGGTTACCTTCCTGGTTCCCGGTTCCCTTCAGGCTACCGTCATGCCCAGAACAAAAGGTACTCCCTAGAAGGGATCTTCGATCCATCCTCCACGTTCCGCCTCCCCGGTTCTCTTACCACCTCCAACTTCTGAAGTTGTGGAGGTCCTCGAACTTTCAGTGGATCATGAACAACTCGATTCCCAATTACCTCTGGCTAATCCCTTTTTTTCAGAATCCCTGGTTCCCCGGCAACCACACGACACGATTATCTCTTCGCCGATAACCTGCGGTTAACCTACCCCAAGGAAGGACCGTCGTTCCCTCAGTGAGGAACTCGCTCGTGCAAAAGAAGCCTATGCCAAGCTCAAGCTACAAGTGAAGGCCCGCAAGACAGCTGCCAAGAAGGCTTCCTCCACGGTTCAGCCTATGCCGTTAGGTTTGTCCTCACGTTCCTCTCGGAGCGTTCATTCTGATCCGCCATGTGCCAGCGGACCCCTTTCCTTTCCCAGGTGCACGACCTTATGAACTATTCCCTTCGTACCTTCAAGCGCAAGCTACCACCGGTTACTGACTACACTTCTCAATGGGTGGCCAGCGCCCCGAAACGGCAATTTCCGTTCAGGCCGGTCCCTCGACTCATCAGGTTACCGGTTCCCTACCTTCCATTCAAGCACCTGCTGTCTACTGCATTCAGGAAGCACCATCAGTTCAGGATGATCCCAACGATTCCTACTTTACACCGGATCCTTCTCTACACGACCCAGAACCCCTCTGTCTAAAGGATCCCGATCCCTCTGACGTTCCTCTCCCTGAACTGCTCAAAACTGTTGAAGGGATCGTTCCAGATTGTTTCCTGTATAAACCTAGGGTTACCACCGACAGTTCCTGCAAGAATAGAGATCTCGTCACAGGGTGCGAATTTGGATTACGCGACCAAACCCCGCATCAACCTCCGTTACTGGGACAATCCACCACTCTCCTCACAACCCTTCTACGCAACGGAGGCATCCTGCTGGGGAACGGTGCACCTCTTGAATTAGACAAGGAACCACCGCCCCGCCCCCTAGACCGGGCCATGAATCATTCTTCTTCTGCCCCATCGGTGAGGGTACCGCTAATCCCCACAACTTCGATACCTACCCCGAATCGGATTTCGTCACTGCAGACACTTTGCTGGACTTCGGCTCTGCTTTATTTTTTCCTCGAAGAGCAGCGGTGCGCGTCTTCGTTCTACGAGACAACGATCGACTCTTGAGTATTGGTCTGTGGGCTGCCTCGCAAGCAGACGTGCTAAGCACGGCAGCCAACGCCCTCTGCGAACGTCTTTAAACTGACCCACCTGACGACACTCGTCAACTAGGATTTCTTGATTTCTTATCAACCAGGTCTTTAAGAAGAGTTGCTTCGCTACCTATCATGCCATGCCATACCTATAATTCCACACTCCTACTATGAGAAGTTGCACTCCATACATCGTCGAATATTCGCGACTCTACACGTAACCTACTCAGGAACCAGCCCATCCATGAATCCGACTGTCTCTTCAGATGGCTCATCCCAAAGGCTGCGCCACACTTAGATGTCTCCCGGAAGCCATGTCCCCAGCATAGTTCCCTTAAGCGGGCACGTTCCACGAATCCTTTGCGTCCGGATCCTCCCAAAGAGGATTGGAGAACCAAACATCCTTCCTCTACGGCTTCGGTTCCTATTCTCCGATCAAAGTCTCCCTTTCCTCCCCGTTCCCAGGGACGCGGACGAACACGTTCCCTGAGCCTCTTCACGTTCCGTTCCCACAATCGTAACGCTTATTGACATTACCTCACCCCACAGGCTGTGGGAGGTCAGCTACGTTACTTTGTCAAAGCTTGTCAATCGGTGAGTTCAGACCCTGTCATACTATCCATCATCCAGACGGGATTCAGACCAAAGTTTTCTCCTCGCCCTGCACTACAAGATCCACCATGGAATCGGAAACGCCGGCATCTACCGCTTTACGCGCGAAAATCCGCACGTTACTCCAAAAAGGCGCAGCCTCGTTCCCATTTCATCTTCAATCTTCGACTCCTCAATGTGTTTATTTTAAATCCGCACTTCCAGATGGAGACTGTCTCGTCCATCCGAGACTCGCTCATTCCCAACGATTGGACAATTTCCCTGGACCTCGCCGATGCTTACCTTCACATCCCCCTTCATGCCTCTGTCCACCACCTATTTTGGTTTCTTCACGACGGAGCCATATACGAATTTCTCTGCCTTCCCTTTAGCCTCAATGCGGCTCCTCGAATCTTCACACTCCTGCTTCGACCAGTCCTCGCGTATCTTCACCAACTAGGAATTCGCATCCACGCATTCCTCGGCGACTACCTGTTACCCCACTCTGATCCCTCGATCCTCTCCACTCACGCCCACGTTGCCGTGGCTCTTTTTCATCATTTAGAACTAGGCATCAACCTCGACAAATCAAGACTTGTACCAGCCCAGTCTTTCATCTTCCTAGGGGTATTCTTCGACCTCAGCCAGGCTACGGTCATGCCATCTCCGGAAAGAATCCAAACTCATCTATCTTCCATTAGTGCGTTCCTTCGACAACCCACTCACTCCTTTCACGACCTCGCCTCCGTCATCGGTACCATCGATTCCTTCGCAGACCTGGTTCCCTACGGACGGTGAATGGCGCGTCCTGTTCATCATTACCGGCTTGCTCAGTGGGGCAACCCGCAACAGGCCATGCGATTACCGCCCCTACGGATCGATCCTTCCTTTCCCTTCCCTACGATCAACTGATGGATGGAGGCCCTAATCTCACCAGCTCAGTTCCCCTACACGAACCTGTTCCACAAGTCCATCTGTTCACCGATGCTTCCCTGACGGGTTGGGGCGCTTATATTGACAACCTCACCGTAGCCGGGACTTGGGAAAACACAACGACCGACCACATCAATCTCTTGGAATTACGGGCGGTTTTCCTCAGTCTCCAACACTTCCAGGATTATGTCAGAAACCGCATGGTCCAAGTACACATCGACAACACCACCGTGGTTGCCTATCTACGGAAAGGCGGGGGAACACGATCCCTATCCCTACATCAACTTACATCTAAGATCTTCCAGTTCTGCATCCAGCAATGGATTTGCCTGCTCCCGCTCCACATTCCCGGCTATCTGAACGTGATTACCAATTCCCTCTCTCTCTCGACGCTGCCAGCCAGCGAATGGACACTCCATCAAGCGATCTGCAATGCTCTTTTCACCCTGTGGGGACATCCCATGCTGGACCTTTTCGCCACTCGCTTCAATACCAGGCTGCCCCAGTTTGTCAGCCCCTCCCCGATCCACGAGCCTGGGCAGTGGATGCCCTAATCCTGAACTGGAATCAACTTTTTGCCTATGCCTTCCCACCTCCTCGGTTACTACCCCTCGTCCTACGCAAGATTGCCAACTCCAGCGACCGGTTCCTCCTCGTTGCTCCCAATTGGCCAGTAGCAGCATGGTTCCCGTTACTTCTAGATCTTCTCATCGATCTTCCCCGCTCACTACCATTGATACCGAACCTGCTTTCCCAGGGCATGGGATCGATCCCACACCCAAACCCACAGGCTCTCCGTCTTCGCTGGTGCCTACTATCGTCAGACTGCTCCAAACGTCAGGAATTTTTAAAGACGAGGCCATTCGTATCGCCTCCCGAACTGTCCGCACCTCTACTGACAAGATATATGACAGTCATTGGCAAAGATGGTTTCGTTGGTGTATCGCACAACAAGTTGATCCAATCAACCCTCCTCTGCCCCAACTCCTCCGGTTCCTGACTTCATTATTCAAGGATGGTGTAAGGGGATTTACTATCCTCGTTTACCAATCTACCTTAAATGCTGTCTTCCGAGCTGCGGGTAAACAAGATCTGCTTACCGATTACCGAATCTCCTCACTCCTCCATTCCTTTCAAATGGACAGGCCACGTCTACGCCGGCAATTTCCCGATTGGCACCTATCCATTGTTCTCTCTGCATTGCTTTCTCCTCCCTACAAACCTATGGGATCTTCGCAGCTTAGTCATTTCACTAGGAAAACTGTATTCCTCGTCGCCTTAGCAGCCTGTCTTGTCCGCGACCGCTTCTTGACTGTTTCTTTTTGGACGATTACTCTGGGGTCTCGCTTACTCCCCACGCGTCCATTCACGCAAAGACACAGAAGCCCACTAAACAAACATGGTCATTCATCATTCCCTCCCTCTCGAAGATTCTCGGAGACAACCAAGAACGAGCCCTGTGCCCAGTCCGAGCTATTCGCTTCTATCTCAAAGCTTCTAAACCGATCCATAAGGAACGCACCCAGCTTTTTATCCCCTTCAATAACAGAACCAGTACGACTTCCACTCGTATGATTGCCATCTGGCTCAAGACCGTTATCGTCCAATCTTATGATACCCTTGACATCAACTGTCTGACTGAAGGAATCCGTGTCACGGCACACGAACTCCGTGCCATTTCCACGTCTTGGGCTTACCATAATAACATTCCGATTTCTGACATCATGCAAGCTGCATCTTGGCAGAATCCCAATTATCACATCTCATTACCTCCGGGATATGTCTTATCAAGCTGATAGACTATATCGCATTGGCCCTTTTGTAGCGGCTCAACCCGTACTGACCCCCTTTGCACACTCCAGTTTTTGTGTGGGAAACCGCTTGCTACCTAAGGGAACTTGGTCAAATGGTGCCCGCCGCCTTGATGAAGTCTGTGGAATGCTTTAAAAAAGGTAATTTGTATTTTCACGGCAACTAGAAACTCCATAATACCAGTATTACATGGTTGATTTTGGTTCCTATTGCCTCCTGAAAATATGCATTACCTTGCTTTCCTTCCTCCTCCCCTCTTGTCGCCATTAAGGGCACAATAGAGGTCCGAAAAGATGAGTATACTGCTCTGCTTCGGTTTATATATGAGGAGGCTGCGCAGTAGGTAGCGAGGCGGAAGGACATCTTCGATTTAAGTTCTCTAGATCAAACAGCATTTGGAGAAGAAAAATACTTTAAAAAAGGTAATGTATATTTCATGAGGCAATAGAAACCAAAATCAACCAGGTAATACTGGTATTTTGGAGTTTTTCCCCAACTGTTTGTAGGCAACTTTTCGGACCAGCAGTTCCTACTTTTGTTCCTAATTTTCGGGATTTTGTCCTGTAAGACCTGAATTGGGATAATTTTTTATTTTCTGCGATTAAGAGAAAATTAATTATGGGTAAAATGCTGCTAGTGGGGAAGTTTACTGATGGGACTAATTTGCTGGAACCTCGGAATTGATGTGGGATATGTATTCTTCAAAGTACTGAAGAGAGAGAAAACATTTGGATTGGATTCAACATAGTCACAGTGGTTTTAAATTTGTTTGTAACAGAAATTGAACACAGAAAGTTGATGGTTAAATTTTAAATGATAACTTTATTGCACTGACGTCATTCCTTACGAATTTTAAAGTATAGCGGCACCAGATACTAAAGCTTCTTGCTATAAAAAAAAAAGAAATACTGTATTTTGTCGGTACAAAAGACGAGAAATTCTGACAACAACAAAACTAATGGAACTGTTCGTCTGGGATAAATTTTGGCGTGAATAAATTTTGACTCCATTTTATCACGGCCCTGTGCCCAAGTTTAGTACATATCCAGAATTTCCCCTACATTTATAAATAATCAAATCACGAGGTAAACATTAACAACTTAGTCAGTAATTAATAAAGACTGCTGAGTCGTTAATGCTGTCTGCTACTTTATCCCACAAATTTTCTTTGGGCATTTAGGTATTTTCTGTACTTTTTCTGTTATTACATCCGTATGTATTAATTTATTCGTCTTCAGTTTCTTTCTTTTTTTCTCTTTCTGCTGTGAGTGACCAAATAAAGAAATATCATATTCCTTGTTGGTTTTCCATCATCCCGATGGTGGTGGGGTGTCTTGTAAAAAGTTGCTGTTAAGCGAAATTTTAGAACATGTGTAGTGTTTGTTGCTTTCTGAGGATAGGGCATATCTTATGTCTTTTTTCTTGGTATGCTTCTTTTACAATGATAGTATTTGTTCTTACACACTATACTGTTTTGGCAAAAATCTGCATCTATGGTATGGTGTGACTATGTGGTAAATTGCATCAATATCGTGACAGTAATACTCTACGTGTATAAATATGTCAGGCTTTGGAAGAAGAACAAAAGCGTCAAGAATTGGAATTGAAACGTATGCAAGAGGAGCAGGAACGTCTGGAAGAACTGCAACGAGTCCACCAGCATCAGCAAGAAGAAATGCGACGCTTGCAGGAGGATCAAATTCGGCAACAGGAAGCCGCTGTCCGTCAAGCTAGAGAAGCTGAATTACAACATATGCAGGAAGAAGAACATAGAATGAAGGAAGAAGAACGGTTAAGACAAGCAGCAGAAAGATTTCGCATTCAAGAAGAACTGCTTCAACAGCAAGAAGCTCTTCGTATGCAAGAAGAACAAAGGCGCCAAGAAGAGATGCACCGTATCCAAGAAGAACAACATCGCCAGCAAGAAATGCTCCGTGCACAAGAAGAACAACGGCGCCTAGAAGAGATGCGCCGCATTCAGGAAGAACATCAGCGACAGCAAGAAATGCTTCGTGCCCAAGAAGAACAACGGCGCCAAGATGAGATGCGACGCATTCAGGAAGAACATCAGCGACAGCAAGAATTACTTCGTGCTCAAGAGGAGCAACGGCGTCAAGAAGAGCTGCGCCGTATTCAGGAAGAACAGCTGCGTCAGCAAGAAATGCTTCGTGTACAAGAAGAGCAACGGCGCCAGGAAGAGATCAAGCGTGTTCAGGAAGATCAGCAGCGGCAGCAAGAAATGCTTCGTGTTCAGGAAGAACAGCGGCGCCAAGAAGAGCTGCGGCGTCTTCAGGAAGAGCAACTGCGTCAGCAAGAAATGCTTCGTGTTCAAGAAGAGCAACGGCGCAACGAAGAGCTGCAACGCATTCAGAAAGAACAGTTACGGCAGCAAGAACTGCTTCGTGCTCAAGAAGAGCAGCGGCGACAACAAGAAATGCTACGCATTGAGAAAGAACGTCACCAAGAAAGGCTGCGTATTGAGGAAGAAGCGAGAAGGGTGCAAGAAGAAAAACTGCGTCGTATCCAGGAAGAAGAAATACGTCGAACCCAGGAAGAAGAAAGAAAACGCATGGAGGAAGAAATGCGTCGTGTCCAAGAAGAAGAAAGAAAACGCAAGGAGGAAGAAATGCTTCGTATCAAAGAACTAGAAAGAAAACGTCAGGAGGAAGAAATAAGTCGCATTCAAGAAGAAGAAAGAAAACGCAAAGAGGAAGAAAGACGGCGTGCAATGGAAGAAGAAAGAAAACGTAAAGATGAAGAAATGCGTCGTATCGAAGCAGAAAATAAACGCAAAGAAGAAGAAAAAATCCGCCAAACTGAAATAATGCGCCGTGTTCAAGAGGAAGCGAGGGTGAAACGTGAGGAAGAACGTAAGCGACAAGAAGCAGAGAAACGACGCCTAGAAGACCTTCGTCTCCAAGAACAAAAAAAGGAAGAAGAACGCCGAAGGAAAGAGGCTGATGAAGAGAAAAAGCGAAAAGAGGAGGAAGAACGGAAAAGGCAGGAAGAAGCTCAGTTGCAGCAACGAGTAAGTTTTGTGCAATACACTGTTCCTACAGGAGTTTCTTTTGAAATAGTTAGCTAGAGGCAGCTGTTGAAGAGGTTTACTTCCTTACTTTAAACTTGAATATTGATCCAGACCTGAGGACCTTTATGCCAAGAAATCAAAATCGCATGCTAGCATATCAAAGAGGGAGCGTCCATAAATTACATAACGCTTGAGAGGGAGGTCGATGTGGTGTTACGAACTGTTATGAGGGGAGGGGGGCGTAAAATGTTTATGTAACAAACTGCTAATGAACTTAATTAATAAAACAATGAAAGCAACAGGAACACAATTAAATGGAAAATATTTTTTAAATTTATAAATGGTCTGAAGTATGCAGCTTTTTACCCCGTACTTCCTTGTATTATTAAGATTAACTCCAAATATGGAACATGCACTGATCATCCAAACCAGAGACCTTGTAATATACTAATGCTCTAGACAGTGTGTGACATCACAGCGCGTCATCCAAATTGGCCAGACAAGAAAATGAAAGACGTACTAAGCGTGCACTAGTCATGCACTAGTATTGTGCTGCCATAAACTTTTTTGAAGCGTAATGCAGTGAGAAATGAAAGCTGTTATTTGTAGCTCATGTGGGTGTACGGGAGATCACAATATTCTTATTTACCAAATCACGTCAAGAGGCATCAAATTGCTAGCCCTTGCTTTATTAGAGTTTAATAACATTAAGATTTTTTATGGATCCACACGGCACAACGCTTTATCCCCCCCCCCCCACCAAAAAAAATCTGGTGCATTTACTTTCTGTTATTTTTATTTGTTTGTTGTTAAATCGTGGAAAGCAAAAAGACAGTGTAACCCAGGCAGTGTCGTGAAAAAAAAATTGATGTATGCCCCTAGTATTTCGGGGCTGCTTCTGTCTTTGGCCCACAGCTTATTTTTATTTTCAATGGAGTGTGATCTCCTCCCCCCCCCCTTGATCCAAGCATGCTTCTGTTGATGCAATTAGTGGTTACACAATGGGGGGGGGGGGGGGAGGAGATAAGGAAACCCTTATTACCTCTAAAACAGTGTATCATTCCCTACAAGTAGTCAATCTTGGCTGACCAGCATGCACAGCAGCTACTTTTAAATCTGTATTTGTGGAGATTCCATTTTAAATTTTAACTAAACGAAAGTAATTAAGTAAAGACTGAAAAGTCAAATAAATAATGGAGGGGGGGGGGCATAATGGGCCCATGCCTTACTTAAAACTGTGCTATATGATGTACTTCATAATGGCACAATTTTAAGTAAGGCATTAGCCTATTTGGGGCCTGCCCCCCCACCACAAATTATTTATTTGACTTTACAGTTTGCCGAAGAAAGAAATTAGTGTTACGTTATGGAGGGGGTGTTCATGTGAAGTATTACACTTTGTTACTAGGTGGAGGAGGGGGAGGGGAGGTAAAAAGGTAAAAATAAACGTTACGTAATTTATGGACGCTCCCAGATTAGAAGATATGCACATTTGGAAAACTATGGAAAATCCGTAGCTGTAGCTATACATCTTCGCATGGTGTAATGAGTACTCCCCCTTTTCAGATTTGATAATGGTCATCAGTCTAGCAGCTGCAACACCAATTTTTGTCTTATTGGTCATCCACGTAGTCCATCATGCAAAAATCTTACGTGCCCAAGAGGTGCTTGTAATCAACCAACACCACCTAGACTACAACGGCCACTGGAAATTCTGGCATGGCAGCCGCTCAAGTTATGGCCAGCCACCACGCTGACAAAATATATGTCCGTTTTAAATATACATAAATATGGCAAAATCGTGTTAAACAGGGAAGCGTGCAGTAAACCTCTTCAGCAACTTAGGTTTTTTTTTTTTAGCAATGATGATTGGCCTTTAAGCTTTGTTGCAGTATTTCAAATTTTATTTGAAAATTCATAATAAATTGTAAAACTGCTGTAGTTGCTGCTTTTTCCTGATAATGCCTCAATGTATTTAGACGAATTTATTGAAGAACTAATCCACTAATTGCTGCTGTAAAAACCCCCTGCTTGGTGCTTGAATTAGCCAGAGCTATTAATTCCGAAAACATAATTCCGAAAACATTAATTCCGAAAATAGTACGAGGTTCAAGGTTCTTTACGTACACTTAAGTAGCATCAAAAACATATTCAGTTGTAGTATGAGGGATAAATCTCCCAACAATGGAATCGGTAAATTTGATAATGATTTAATGAAATTACTGTGAGGTTTTAGGAATGATTTCATAGTTTCAAAAAATGCCTCATAATTGATGAAATTTATTGTCAAAAATTAGCCCCTGACCAAAGAATGTTTTTGATATTTATGTGAATAGTAGTGGAAATCAACCCTAGCTTTGTTGGCATTACAGGATAAGCGGGCAATAAAGGCAGCTGCAGATTTATTTTTTTTTAGAAAAAAAAAAGGTTTTATGTCTCGAACTAATTTTTTGCTTCTCCGGCCCCATTCTGGTTATTTTTAGTAATTTTGGTTACTAGCGCTGATTTCGTACACAAGCTAAGTAAAAATAATAAGCCCGGTCCCTGGTGACTTTTTCGGCCCGAAAGTTCTTTTGAAAAGTGTGGAAAACATGTTAATGGGAACATATTTTTATCTGAAATCTGTGCAAAATAACATTTGATCTTAATTGAAGATATCCCAAAGATTTCTGTAGCATTGTGTACCCTGTTGCGCATTGTCTATGTACCTTTGCACTGTGTTTGAACTTAATAAGCTAGACGACACCAAATAAACTGTATAAGTTCAGATAAAAAACAAACATTATACCTTTGAAAATTTACACCCTGAAGGTGGTCCTTGCATTTAATTATGCAAATTGTTTGGCAACTCATCAGTTACTGTAATGCCATCTATTGGAACTTTTACGATGGTGTATTACTCGCCAAATGAGTAACTATGAATGACGTTTGCTGTTAACGTCTGTTTGGTGCAGATTCGTGAACAGCACCAGATGTTGGAGCAACAGAAGCGTGATGAAGCTCAGCAACGCCACAAGGAGGAGCTGATGCAACTACAGCAAGAAGCCCTGAGGCAACGTGAGCACGAGCAACGACATTTACAACAACAGGTACTGCATAGCTTCTACCACGTCTGGCTCCAGCCTACTTAAGGCTTTGATTTCACAAAACTACTCTTACACTTTCTTCATTGCAGTTTGACTGAACTCTTAAAAATTAGAGCATTCGCATAAATTGCTCTAGGGGGCTTTTTAACCTACTTTGTTTCTGTAATTTAAAAAAAAGGTGGTTACGAGCACTATTATAATTTATGGTTCAGTTCTTATTCACAGGTTGATGGCGGGACACATGGTTGTAAAAACATGTGCCATCTGCTAGGAACTATCTGGATTCATGTTGTCATGTACAAGCAGTAGGCTACATAGCCTTGAATTATGGCTACCAACCAAAAATTTTACAATTATGTTGGATATAATTTTCACTTTGCTCAAAAAACTGTCTTTAATTTATAGCTTATTTTTGTTAAATATTGGTCACTTGCCCCATAATCAGAGAAACTTGCTTAACCAGGTTCTCCACCTTTATACCCCATCACTGTTCGTTTTGTAGCGGTGGCTGTTACAACGGGAGGTGCTTGTAACAGAGGCTGACGTCTGCTTTCACAATTGCGGTGTTCGGGGGTTACTTTCGACTATGTTTTGACGTTTAAATTCTAGCATAGTATGTCTACTGGCCCGGTGAGGGAATAGAGCGTCAAAGCCTGGGCTTTGAAGAAAAATAAGTGTTGTAACTGGTACCACCGCAGTGGGGCTCAAGTTATCAAGTAAAATATCTTACATTTAACTCCAGCTAATAATCGTCAAGGAGTTCGATTGTTGTTTCAACTCTTGGTGTTGATAACAACAAATACAACTTTACAAAGTATAAGGTACAAAAGTTTCGTTTTCAGCAATTGAAAATATAACATTCTTTTTGTGAGTTTACTTTCAAAGAATTTCGATTAGAAATTACAGGTTGTTCCTGAGAACTTTGTTGTACAAAAGTATAAACAGTCGTTACATGACACGACCATGCAAATCAAGTAATCAGTTTCATATTCGGCTACTGTAGCTGCTCTGGTTCTACCATAGAAGGACCAAGGAATCAAAGTTTAAGTTATCCTAAGCTAAAATAAATGGAAAGCTTGTTTTTAGGAAGGCGACCGTAAACCCTTATGATTATGGGGAGACTAAGCCTAAAATGCTGAAATCTTATGTCCCCGTAATGTTACAAAAAGTCAATCACTGATTTAAAATGAACTATTAATTTAGAATTATGGCCTAAAGAAATACTTTATAAGTATCAAACTATAGCTGGCTACTACCTTTTGCCCGGCATGGCAACATGCTTTCAGAAGACATTTCTACCTCCTGACCCGCGTTGTGACTTACTGGCTTATAACGAACAACAAACACACAATATGTAAGAGGCCTTCCTGGAAATTCTATTCAGAGCCCACGTGTCCAGCATGCCCGTTACCCTATCTATTTTAAGCTTTTACCACTAAATGCTAATCCAACTGCTTACGTCTTTGTTACTCGCAATATTTGAAGGAATAATTATCCCCATGTTGCACAGTTGGGGGGGGGGGGGGGGCTATTAAAAAAAAAAACCCTGCGACACCACTTCGAAATAGCATTACGAGTGTCACGGACGAGAAGTTAAGAGTATATATCCATTGTAGTGTCTATCACAAGGTAATCCGATATTGTGGTTTGTAGTACGTCCAGAATTTCTACTGCGTCGTATTCCTTGGTTTCACCTAATCCCCACTGAGCTACCAATATGGTGGTGGAAGCCCTTATAAGCAGGACTCCCGAAACGTCATGCTGACGTCACAGCTAAGGAGTTCTAGGAACAACCCTCTCCATTCCCTGTATTGGCGCGCCTTTCACGAGAAGCCAGATACCACTCGCGAGAATACCTCAATGAAAGGTTTTAGAATAATGTGGATGCCAAAACACCCCTCTTCACATTCCAGAGCTGGGTGAGGACCTGTGACTGTTTAGCATGGTCCCCCACCAAGGTCCTGAATGTCCTAGGACCTAAAGAAGCTAAGTAACCTCCAATTATTGACCAAGTAATTGGTTACCTAATTAACCAAGTAGTTGGTGAACAATTGGTGTCTTTTAGTCCCTCCTCCCTTAGAGACTAAAGTACCAATTTAAAGCCAATAGAAGAAGATTTTTTTAATATTCCCAATCCCCCCTTTAATTGTTATATCTAGACACACGCTAGCTAGCTACTAGCTAATTCTAGTCCGCTCATCCCCATGTTAATTTCCATAGGGTGATTTTATTCATCGATACCGAGATATCGGGAAGGCTTCCAGCTATGAAATTGGACGAATGGTTTGGCGCACCAATACAGGGAATGGAGAGGGTTGTTCCTAGAACTCCTTAGCTGTCCTGCAGTACGATACAAACTGCGTACCTTTTATGGTTTGGAGCCTAAGGTGTAACGAGGATGGCGTGGGATGGCGCGTAAGTACGAAAATATTGTTATAGCCATTGTTAGTATTGTTGGCATCGTCTCTCGTTGACAGCTAAAGTTCGGACAATGACAACGTGTATACTGACGTACGTACCTAGACACACACTAGTGTAGCACGATAAATCTAAACAACGTTGCAAGAAATTGTATTCACGTCCAATTCACGAAAAATAAACTAACTCTAAAAACTAAACAAAGCCAAAAACTGGTGAAGAGGCCACCAAGTTGAGAGTGGTTCGGCCCTTCAAAGGAGTGATATCAACACACCAAAACTAAAGAAATAAAACAAATTACAACAAAATTAAAACCAAACCAAAACCTATAAACAGGTGACCAAGTTGAGCATGGTTCGGCCTGTAGGCCAAAGGTAGTATAAGATGTGGAAAACCAATTTCTTGGTGACATGCCACTTTATTATCTGCACGGTAGTGGAGTTGAGTCTAATACACAATTAAAAAAAAAGGACTGATATCGTATCAAAAACCAAAACTGGTAAAAGGGGCCGCAAGTTCCGAATGGTTCGGCCCTTCAAAGGAGTGATATCAACACACCAAAACATTTGCCAACTTAATCGCACCAAATAATACTTTGGACGTTAAATGAACACTTGGCGGCCCCTTTTTACCCAGTTTTGGTTTTTGATATAAATATAACACAATCTCTAACCTTGGTTCAACTCCTATCCGTACGGGCTTAATTGCACCCCCCATATCTCTCGCGTTGTGATCTCTTAGTGGATTCCTAATTTTTATTCTGGTATTACACATTGTACAATCGTGTCAGTGTTTGAATTTATTAATTCCCTAAAAAAATAAGGATGCACCCGAAGGCGTTTAACGTTAGCTTAACTAGGTGTGGGGTGTGTGTTTTCCCCCACCTGTAAACCACAAATAAATTTTTAGCAACACCGAACGAAAGTAACAAAATTCAAGTAATGCATATATTGCGTTCTGCTGCTCATTATTATAACAAAATTTCGTTGTTTTACTCAATCCACGACGGTCACCATGTAAACAGTGAAATACAAGAAAAAGAACCCGAAGGTCCATTTTTTTTAAAGGTTAGTTTTTAGTTGCCGATGCAAATAAACATTACCTCTTATCCTATTAGCGGTATCCTCCTATTGAGGCTCAAATCCCTAGCGAAAAGTTGGCTTCTCTGACAGCCTTGCAGCTCCTCTTATTGCACATGAGCTGACGCTGTCCTCTCTATGTAAGGCGCTCGCCGTGGAGCATTCCTCATCTTTCTTCCTAGGAGACCACTACGAGTGGTCGTTCTTATAGCTCTCCCGCTCCTGTTACTTCGGTTCCTTGGTGCTCTTCACCAGTTCCCGGACCTCTTTGGTTCCCTAACACTGCTGTGGCCATTGTCTATTGGGAATCGTTCCCCTGCGAGGCAGGACTTGGACGGATCACCTAGTTTGGAAACCGAAGAGGTTTCCCACACACCTTCGTCGTTTTGCTCTACGCTCAGTTCCCTTAGTTCCCGCGTAGCTCCTGCACGGTTCCCACCCTCACTATGGTCACCGTTTCCCTACGAGTCTTCTATTTTGAAAATCAAAGTGGCCTCCTCTTCATCTTTTGGCCACCATGCCTTTGCTGTTCCGGCCTTTACGCTCGGTTCTCTCGGTACCATCACGGCCTTCTACGGTTACCAGCTTCACCACGGTTACTGTTCCTCCAAGAATATCAAGCTGCACCGCCACACCGTTTCGGAAGTTTTTCCTCTTCGACACCATTACGGTTCTCAACGACGGTTCATTTGCATCAGAAATCCAAGGGGTTCTAGTTGCCATGAAGATATACATTACCTAATTTTTAGCATTCTCCTTCTCATGCTGCTGTTTGATTTAGAGACGGTAAAGATATCCTTCCACGCCGCTACCCACTGCGCGCAGCTTACTGCTTACTGCGCAGCCTCCATCGTATATAAACTCGGACGGAATAGCCCGTATCATCTTTTCTTCTGTAACCACCGTCCTGTGCTGTTGTACTGTTTATGCTCCCTACGATTCCACTGAAGAAGATGCCTCGCGCCAAGGGTGCACCCAAGGAACCGCTGGTTCGCCCAGCACTCTCCCCTTCTTCTGTACCGGGAGTATAGGTCCTTGACCTAAATTCGGGACAGGACTCTTTAGGACCCACGCTTCCGCTCCCGAATCCGTTCTTGTCCTGTTCCACGATTCCAGCCGTTCCGCTTCTCGTCGATACCGCGGCTACCTCCCTGATTCCGTGCGGTCAGCCGTGCCCGGACACCGATTAGAGTTCCCTCGGTGAGGCTCTGTTCCACACTAAGGAATGCTATGCTAGACATAAACTGCAGATTAAGGCACGGAAGGCAGCTTCCTCCCTGGTAAGCCCTCTTGACCTATCTTCACGGTCTTCCTGTCCTTTCGTTACATCTTGTTACGTCACTTCTAGTTGTCGGGAGGAACCGTTGTCTAAAGAACAAGTGCATGCATGGATTGGCCAGCAGCCGCATGGTTCCCTGCACTCCTCGATCTCCTCATCGACCTGCCGTGCCAGATATCGCTCCTACCAGACCTATTGATAGAGAACAACGGAACCGTCCACCATCAGCATCCACATTCCCTGCGGCTACATGGATGGCTAATATCATCCGACTCCTCGAAACGTCAGGAGTTTGTACGGAACAGGCCGTCCGCATTGCCTCAAAGGCCGTCCGTACCTCCACAACAAAAATCTATAACAGTCACTGGTGACGATGGTTTTGTTGGTGTGTCTCTCAACAAGTTGATCCAGTCAGTCCCTCTGTACCAACCTCCTCCAGTTCCTAAATTTTCTCTTTGATGATGGCCTCCGAGGCTCTACCATCTTAGTATATCATTCCACCTTGAACGCAGTCTTTAAGGCGGCAGGGCAGTTTGGCCTTATTGATGACTTTCGTATCAAGTCTCTCATCCGCTCATTTACGATTGATCGCCCTCGGTTCCGTCTGCTCTTCCTGGACTGGGACCTTTACGTCGCTCTCAATGCTCTCCTTGGTCCTGCTTACGAACCGTTGTCTGCTTGTCTGCTTATTCATCTTACACAAAAAAAACGATATTCCTGATTGCCCTGGCCGCCTGCCTCCGCTGCAGTGCAAGCTCTTTCAGCCATGGCAACAGACTGTTTCTTTCTCGACAGCTATTCCGGTGTCACCCTAACTCCCCGTGCCTCCTTCTAGCCCAAAACTCTGAATCCTGACGAACATTCTACTCCCTTTATTGTTCCTTCCCTTACCAATATCTTTGGGGATGACCAGGAACGGACGCTCTGCCCCGTTCGAGCGCTCCAATTTTACCTCAAGGCATCTACACTGCTCCCTCACAGGCGCACCCAACTATTTTTACCTTTCGCCTCCTGGAACGGCAAGACTTCGGAACGCATGATTTCCACCTGGATCAAAACTGTCATCCTGCAAGCCTACACTGCGCTCGACATCAACTGAGCCGACCAAGGTATCCGTGTCACTGCCCATGAGCTTTAGGCTATATCTGCCTCCTGCGCACATTATAGCAACATACAGGTCACCGAAATGATGGAAGCTGCCTCAAGGCGCAGTCCGACCGTGTTCACGTCACACTACCTTCGGGATATGTCCCACCACGCTGAAGGTTTGTACAGATTTGGACCATTCATCGCTGCTCGTCGAATGCTTCAACCCCCCCCCCCCCCCAGCACCTTTAATCACTATGCGAAGTTATCTTTTTTGGGAACCGCCCGCTACCTAGGGGACTTTGTTCAGATCGTGCCCGCTACCTTTGACAAAGTCTGTGGAATGCTAAAAATTAGGTAATGTACATTTTCATGGCAACTAGAAACTCCAAAATACCAGTAATACCTGGTTGATTTTGGTTTCTATTGCCTTCTGAAAATATTCATTACCTTCTTCCCACCCTCCTCCCCTCGTCACCATCAGGGCACATTAGAGGTCGAAAAGATGATACTAGCCGTTCCGTCTGAGTTTATATACGATGGGGGCTGTGCAGTAAGTTGCGCAGTGGGTAGCGGCACGTAAGGATATCTTCACATTCTCTCTAAATCAAACAATAGCATGAGAGCATGAGAAGGAAAATGCTAAAAATTAGGTAATGTATTTTTTCAGAAGGCAATAGAAACCAAAATCAACCAGGTATTACTGGTATTTTGGAGTTTTCTCCCTCGCCCGTCGGTCTACAGACCTTGCTCTCGGTTCTTCGGTTCCGCCTTGGTAACCCGACGATCATCAGTGTTTCCAACCTGTATTAATACGTCACATGACTTTACGGCACCTACGTGTGCATGTGTACTACAGCACGGGCAACAGAGTAACCAGACGACCGAGCACCCAACCACCGGTTCTTCACTTCTGTTTGCTAGCCAGTTGGCTACGGTTCCTTCGTCTTATTGCTTCGTTCTTTCACGAGGACCGCGGACCGGCGCCTGGACCCTCCTTTGGTGGATCACGGTTTCCTGCCAACCTACTACTTTATGATGTTTCCTGTTTCCACAGCTGGCATTGGCTTGCCAAACGAACATGAGTTCCGTCTTCTGCTCCTTAGCTGACACCCCGGGGCTCGGGCCCAGGTCCACGATCGGACCTGGTACCTTCTTTTTTTCTCCTCTGCAGTCTGCCATCGGTCCATCCTTTTCTTCGAGAACACGGATCCTCGTCCACGGTACCCTTGCGCTTTTCTTTTCCGTTCCCAGGCCTGTGGGCCTTCTGGGCACCCAAAGGGACCGCGGTACCAATTCTGAGCAATCAATACGCCACCAATCCATCGATAAGTCTGTATACAGATACATTTGCCTATATTGTATGTCTCATTCATCTTGCTTCGTTGCTAAACGTCAGAACGACGTCTGTCCATTCTTTGGCAACCGGTGCCTGGGGCTCGGTCCCCGGCCCATGACCTTGCCCGGTGCCCCCTGCTGTCAGTACGTCACCTTCAGTCCACCTTCTTACAAGACAAGGATCCCTGTCCGTGGTCCCTCTTGGGCCTCAGTCTACGGTTCCTCCAGTTCAGGAACC
Organism: Lithobius niger; assembly: GCA_023313725.1. Lineage (NCBI taxonomy): Eukaryota > Metazoa > Arthropoda > Chilopoda > Lithobiomorpha > Lithobiidae > Lithobius > Lithobius niger. The sequence continues at coordinate 97,120 of JAHWFP010146194.1, forward strand.
GGTTAGGGGTGACCAAGGTAACCGCGATATCGCTACTTAACATACTAAACGCCATTGATCAATGGACATGCCTATGTACAGATGCACCTTTGGCCCGTTTCCTCCCTTCTAATCACCCGCAGCTACGGCTCCAGGTTTCTGTCATTCATCCTACAACTGCACTCCTGCAAGGAGCAGGGGGAGGGGACCAACCTACTTATGAGGGCGTTGGTCCCGTTTCACCCCTCCAACCTCGTCAAGCATGCCATTGAACACCGTTTTCGTCCAGCCTGGTCCCTCGGACCAGGCTCGGACCAGTCCCTGAGACCTGACACTCGGTTTTCGGACCCAGGCCCGGGGTCCGGTACCTTTCCTGCGAATCACTTTCGGTTCACTATTTTTTTTAGGACAGACCTCCTTCAACCAGTCTATGAGTTGCTCTTTCAGTTTTTCAACTGCAGCAGTGCATTTCTCATCTCAGTCCCATTTGCTGTCTTTCTTTAGTAAATCATACAGCGGAATACCAGTGATATGGTACCCCGGGATGAATTGCCTGAAATAACCATAGTGACCCAGTAATCTTCTCAACCCTCTAACCCCCTTGGGTGCTGGAAATCCTCTGATTATCTCCACATTGTCTGACCTTGGACTAAAGGAACCTGGAGAAAGGGTATGGCCCAAATAGTTCACTGTTTGTGCACAAAAAAATGCCTTTGTTGATGTTGACGGTCAGCCCGGCGTCCTGTAGGTGTGTTAGCACGGTAGCAATGTCTTTCAGGTGCTGCTGATAATCCTGGGAGAAGATTACCAGGTGGTCAACATAAATTATGCAAATTTTATACAAACTTTTGCCTAACACAATCTATATATATAATTACACAAAATCTGCAAGGCAGCCAGCAGCAGCAGCAAGCAGGACATACGAAGCAGTCATCTGCATCTGCAGCGCAGCCAGCAGGACATACGATGCCATCTACCGACCAAGGCTCAGATAGTAGCTGCTCCCAGAACGCAACGTCCAGCAGCGCGAACATACGATGCCATCTACCGACCGGACGGCAACTTAATGGGGGCGGGGGGGGGGAGTGAGACGACGCGGAATGACCGAGCGAAGCGAGCGACTCCGCTAGTATCCTTTAATTTCGCGAAGAGCAGGCTGGTGCATTCTTCACCCCAAAGGGAAATCTCTGAAAATAGTAGAAGCCCCGGAAAGTTTTGAACCCGGTCTTCTTCTTTGATTCTTCAGAGAGTAAGTAGCCACCCCCTATGGTTTAGTACAGTAAAGCACGGCAAACACTTGGCCCACTCTTATTTCATGGTGTCAAATCATGTGGCGTCAAAAAATTTAATTTCTGAAAATCGATGCAGAAGCGTTTCTGCCCTGGTAATCCATTCTTTTTCGTTACCAAAACTGGTGGTGCCCTCCAGGGACCAATCCCCTGGTAATCACGCCCTGGGCAAGCCAGACATCATTCTGGTCTGAAATTATCTTCTCCGAGTTCCCAAATTGCATGCCTTATACGGAATGTTTATAGGTTTTGCCCGATTCCAACTTACTCTCCATGTTCCATGATGTGTGCATCCTAACTTGGAGGTCAAGACCTTTGAAAACAGTTTTAAGCATTCCTTCAGTTGGTCCTGTTCTTCTAGTGAGCAGTAGGCCTTCGCAATGTGGCCTTCCACCTGTTCCCAATCCTCTTCTGTCTGTTGGCTCTGATTTGCTTGCCGCATTACTTGCTGCTGTGTTGTCATCCTGATGAGTTCATGATTCGTTCTCCGTCTGAGTAGCAAAAGGTTGCACAGGATCTACGCCCACTCTCCATCCACCATTCTGAATGTCTACAACAATGCCAGTCCTATGCTCCTTGTAAAATAAGCACTGATTGCTTCACCATATGTTTTCCTGAGTATCAAGTAATTGTAGTGTATAGGTGACCTCCAAAAATAATACCTTGTGCCAATAAGAATGTTATTTTGGTTGTATGGTGGATTACGTGACCTACAGCTTCTAATTTCTTTGCCATGATCGAGTTACATGTTGTGGATGTTGCGCCCGTGTCCATTAGGCCTATTGCCCTAATTCCGCCAATTGTTACCGCCAACAATGGTTTTCATCCATAGGAGGTTTCCGCGTGTAGACCCTTGGCTTGGTTCACCAAAAGCATTTCGACCTTCATAGTGGTGTTCTGCATCGCTGTAGGTTCCTTGTCCGTTCCTAAAGTTGTTTTTCCTGCAGACAGCCAATTTCCTCTAATGAAGTAGTTGTTGTACCTGACCGTTTTTTGGCTGATAATCAGGGCAATCTGCACGATAATGTTCTCTAGACGCACATTGGAAGCAATTGTTTTGTGCAGGTTTTGTTTTGTTTTGTGCAATTGTTTTGATTTTGTCTTCTTACCGTCTGTGGTGGGTTGGGTAGTCTCACCCGTCACCCGCTGCTGTGTGGGCTTCTCCGTTGACTGGTAGCGACCTCCAAAAAATCTGTGAGGGTCTAAAGATGCCAATGAACATTTAGAAGTGCTCGACCTTTGTTCATTTCTTGTGCCCTTAGCTGGCACTGTGCTAATCACGTTGGCATCATGCCCCTCTTCTTTCCTTCTAGAGGTGGCATGTTCACTGTAAGCCTTGGGTTCAGTCCAAAATAAGGACGGCTCAATTGACTGAGAAGCTGGGATTGGATTTTTATAAGTCCGTTGTCTTAATAAAAATTCGTACAAGGCTGGTCCTACTTGGCTAGTCGACGTAGCGAATCAAACTGCTTGTTGTAAAGTAAGGTGCGAAAAACAGGATGGAGTTGATGAAGTGCTCGCTGAACTCTTGTACCCTCAGGTGTAGTCAAATCAATCCGCACATAAAACTCATTAATAGAGCGCAAAAGTTTGTGATTGGTTCATTTGCAGCTTGGTAGCAATTATCCAATTCCCTCCGTAAGTCTTCAAGATAACGGGGCCCCAATATCTCTAGTATGAAGGCCTCTCTAAACTCCTTCCATGTAGAGAAAAAGATCCACTAAAAATACGCCACTCATCCGCATTTCCAACCAAACTTGTAGGAAGAACAGTTTTTAAAACAAAATCATCACTCAGCTGATACGCTGTAGTATTTCAGAAGTGCTTTTAGATACTTCTCTGGTGTACGGCTATATCTATATCGCAAATACGTTCGTAAAGCAATTTTTGAATTTTTGTACTCAGTAATACAGGGGTCTCAAAGTTCTTGTTTTTCGAAGCTTAAGTCACCCCGAGTTGAAATGAAGTCCGCAGCACCAAAGTTCCCGAATTGGTATTAATACTGCTATTCTGGTGGCGTGCAGTGAAGCTGTCATGCTGACTAACCTCCTCCTGCCTTATCATTTCGTTCAGTGTTGGAATGGTGCTTCTGTCTTTACTAGAAGCGAAGTTAGCTTCCAGCACCATTGCGCTAGTTGTCAGGGGCTCTCTTGTTGATGCCAGCACCCTCTGCTTCGCCCACTCCTTACTACACCACGCTCCCTTCATCTGCTAGAGGGAGGTCACTCGGTGGAGAAACGAAAATCTTGCTCACTTGCTTGCCTCGTGCTTGCCCACATTCCCAAGGTGGAGGGGGTGGCCAGCCCAGTTGGCTGACTCGGTCGTAAGACCTTTAGCCACGATTCGACTCATGAAATACTTTTTCCAACTGTTGACGGTTAAATTTTTCCTAGTAAAAAACAATCGCAGTGACGCCGTTATTTTCTGCAGGTGTGCTAAAATATGTAGCTCGCTTAGTTGAGATGCAAGATGCCTCGCACGTGCTGTCGAGTGTGTCGTGTGATGCACGCTGATGTTGCGTCGCAGTCATTGTGCGTCCTGTTACTCATGGGGTTATGTCATTTCGAGGTACACCTAGGTGATTTAAAACGTAACGTAAGGGAACCTTGGTCAGGGTGGCCACTCCACCGATATTTTTAAGCGGCATACACCACATCCGCGGCTGGCCCATGCCTCCTACCGCGGTCCCCTCTGCCTGTCTCCTTGGGCCCATCAAGACAGATGGACCCACACCGAACGCTGCTACCACATCAGCGGCCGGCCCACGGTCGCCTGACATGGTGCCTCTCTCCCGAAGGCCCATCGGGACTGATGGACCCACACCCGACACTTCAGGTCCTCTTCCAGCAGTCAACCGCAACTTAGGCTTATTGTTGCGGCCCTTCCGCATGCTCGTCCTGTCCATCTGCTTTACCATACACTTAGTGCAGCATGGACATATCACGGGTCGGACTACAGCGGTCTCCTCTCATTTATTCAAGGTATAAACGTTGACACCCTCATCGTCTGGAAGCTTCAAGGACGCTTTTTTCACTTCACGCCCTCCACTTTATCTACGGGCCTTCATCGATTGGCTCTTCAGGGACCAAGAGGACAGTGCTCGACAAACGGTCGCTGCGTCCCCTGTCCATGCAGATACTTAACCATCGACGACCTCGGAAGACTCCATCTGGCCACTTCTACCGTCTTAATTTTGCTATTGCAAAGTTTGCCCGCCCAGCGTACACCACCGACTTTTGCTGGGCCGCCCGGCCTTCTTTCCTGGTCCGCTTATCCCGTGGAACTCTGGTCCCACTAGTTGCTCGGGGCCATCGTCCGCATAGCTTTCGGTCCTTCACCCATTTGGGAGGCTTTTGTATTTTCATGTTGTTGAAACACAACAGCCTCCCAAATATCGAAGGCAAAAACGGTGGTTTCAAATTTGGATCTGAAAGCAGATGACAGCAATTGCGACGATGATGTAGGTGAGCAAGACCCAACAGCTTAAATAAGGCTGGAAGAAAATGAACGCGAGTGATTTTCCAAGTATCAGTTCGTTGAAAATCTGCTTAACTTGGTGTTTGCAAAGTGTTCGAACACAAAGCGTAAAAAGTTTCCAACTTAATTAGGTCTGTATGTACCTGAGAGCTGTTTTGGTCCATTAGGCTGTGCTTGCATTGACAAAGATTCCTCACAGAACTTGTGGATTGTCTTTGGATTTATTTTATATCGTGGATGTTGTAGTAAATTACCTGTCTGCTTGGTGAATAAAGCCAGCCCCTCGGTGCGACATAGTGCGAAGGCATTACTCATTCTATACGGGTGTTTGTCTCTCTCATCACCTGTCTTTCCGCGATAACCCTTTGTCTGATTCATTTGAAAGTTTGCACATAAATTCTATGCTTTTTTTGTAGATTTAAGTTCGAAAAATCAATAAAATTGGGCAAGTGTTTTGGGGGATTTTGACTTTCAAAGATCAAAATCTAGACACACGCTAGTGTGTCGCCGCCAAGTAACAGTAGATCATCCCATTGTAGACATCCGATTGT
>JAHWFP010146195.1:0-26552 GCA_023313725.1 Lithobius niger
GACCGAGCTAACCTTTTATGTACCCTATTTTCGAAATCATACTCGGTTTGTTTCAAGCGTATAGCTTCTCTGTTCTGATAATTATACTCAGCCTGAGCTAACCTTTATGTTCCCTATTTTCTGAATCATACTCGGCTTGTTTCAAGCGTGTAGCATCTCTGTTCTGGAATTTATACTCAGCCTGCTAACCTTTTATGTCCCCTGTTTTGGGAATCATACTCGGCTTGTTTTAAGCGTATAGCTTCTCTGTTCTGATAATTATACTCAGCCTGAGCTAACCTTTTATGTTCCCTATTTTCGGAATCAAACTCGGCTTGTTTCAAGCGTGTAGCATCTCTGTTCTGGGATTTACACTCAGCCTGCTAACCTTTTATGTTCCCTGTTTTGGGAATCATACTCGGCTTGTTTCAAACGTATAGCTTCTCTGTTCTGGGAATTATATTGTGGTCTCTTTAATCTTTTAGTTCCCCTAGTTTGAAAATCATCATCTTGCCGCTTTTGCCGTTTTTGTTGCCTTAGCCTTTGAGCTTTGGAAGGCATTACATGAAACTAGGCGATAACAACGAAAATAAAGTAAACATTCTCCAACATGTGGCAAATACGTGAAACTAGGCGAAAGCAACGAAAATAAAATAAACACTCTCCAACATGTGGCAAATAGGTGAAACTAGGCGAAAGCAACGAAAATAAAGTAAACACTCTCCAACATGAGGCAAAGCTTTGAAAATAACATTATCTACTGCATAAATACGCACTAAAACCGAATATGTGGTTATTTACAGTAACATCAAATCTCTACCTAAAACAACGAAAACACTATCCAACAGGAGGCAAAGCCTAGAAACACATATTAAAACCGAATATTGGTTCTTTACAATAACTGCAAATATTCTCCATAAAACAACGAAAACACTATCCAACAGGAGGCAAAGCCTAGAAACACATTAAAACCGAATATTGGATCTTTACAATAACTGCAAATATTCTCGATAAAACAACGAAAACACTATCCAACAGGAGGCTAAGCGTAGAAACACACCCTAAAAGAGAACATGTGAAAATCTACAATAACTGCAAATAATTACTATAAAACAATGAAAACAACGTAAACACTGTCCAACAGGAGGCAAAGCTTAGAAAATAACGTTTTCTACTGAACTGCGAATATTTACCATAAACCAACAAAGAGGCAAAGCCTAGAAACACACACTAAAACTGAATATGTGGAAATTCACACGAAAAGCCACGAAAATAACGTTAACCACTGTTAAACATGAAAAACATGTTTTCTACCGCATAAACACACTAAAACCGATTTAGTCTACGCCTTGCAGCTGGAAATTTTTTTTTTTTTACAAAGGTGTGACCCGCGCGCATGCAGTGATTAATACTGCGCGAACATGCAGTGATTGTTGGTGTCCACTTTGAAACAATTCAGCTCATCTCTGAAAGCCTGCATCGACAAAATAAATACGCCATTCTATCGTTTCAAGCTGCCATTTTCGACACCGAAGGCCTCGAAATTAACAACGCAGCTTAGTTTGGTTTAAAGGGCAATTACATCCATTTTGACATGCATGCTTTACTTTTGGATCACTTACAGAATAACTAAACACAAGAATTGCGGTAAGAATACGTTACGTACGTCCAAAACAACAATTTAATTATTGCATCACTAAACCACGATACGGAGACCGCAATTGTTTTGCTGGAACGCGCAGAAATTAATGCCGACAGATGGTAGTCATCAATTTCGACTCGCAGCCGATTGAGATAGCTCTACAGGCTGTGGGAGCTCAAGCGTGTGACGGCCTTAGCTGTCCGACAGTTGTGTCGGACAGCTAAGGCCGTCACACGCTTGAGCTCTCACAGCCTATAGAGCTATCTCAATCGGCTGCGAATCGAAATTGATGACTACCATCTGTCAGCATTAATTTCTCCGTGTTCCAGCAAAACAATGCCGGTCTCCGTGTCGTGTTTTGGTGATTCAATAATTAAATTGTTGTATCGGACGTACGTAACGTATTCTTACCACAATTCTTGTGTTTATTCTGTAAGTGATCCAAAAGCAAAGCATGCATGTCAAAATGGATGTAATTACCCTTTAAATCTATATGCGTTTAGCTGAAACACGGATTCCTTTATTTACCCTTCAACAATCAAGTTTTTAGCAAAGACATAACACGTGCACGAAGAATGGATCTGGAGTTTGCTGAGTGGCATTGTTACATAATTACAATGGTTAAAACAATGTAAAACAATCAAAATGATCATTCAGGGTCCCGTAACTCCATAATGGCTCGACCAATCGAAAAAGTGGTCTCTGTGAGGATGAAGCCCAGGGACATTTCTGGCTTAGATCATGTTTCAGATTTTAAGTAGGTGCAGTAGTTTTTTTCTGAAACCGTGTCACACAAGAACAAGAACAAGAACCACAACAAGTTTTCAAATTTACGTGTGGCTCCCTGCTTTTACTCTTGCACGGAATTGCGTAAAAGTTGGCATAAATATACCTCCCATACCTATCTACTACCTGGCCAAGTTTGGTCGAAATATATTCAATAGGAACGGAGACAGGGCCGGATTAAACCTTGTAGAGGCCTGGTGCTAAAGTTTTAATGTGGCCCTATTCCCTCCCCCCCCCCCCACCCCCCCGTCTTGCAAATAATGATTTTTTTTTTAACAATATATTTTTTTTTTAAACAGCATAAAGTATTTTTTTTTTATTTAAGGCTGCTAAATATTAATTAAGTGGTTCTCTGGACTGGCTAAAAAAAATTAACGGGTGGGTATTTTTTTATTTTACTTTTATCCGAGATTTTTCAGATGCGTGCATGTTTTTTATTTTATTTATAAAACAAAAAACTTCAGTTACTTATATTTTGTTATGGAGTGTAATATAAATGTTTTAATGCCTAGTGCAGCACGCGAATGTTGCACATTGACAAAAGTATTTCTTTACATCCATGTTTTAACTTGTGACAAGCCTCTGAACAGCCCTTAGATTCGTTTCAAGGCGATCATGTGAATGGAGCAAAAAGCACATCTGGTCATCGGCTCCAGGAAGAGATTGGTGAAAGAGGTGATTCGTAATTGCTATTTTTTTAAGACAGTGTCATCTAAAATGTTTCATGCGCTAAGAAAAAACGCTCCTGAGAACCACCTAATTAACTTTGGGCTGCCTAAAATAGTACCTGCTTTATTTTCCCGTGACTGTGAGGCCCCCTTGAGGCCTGTGGCCCGGGTGCTTCAGCACCCAAAGCACCCCCCCCCCTTAATCCGGCCCCAAACGGAGAAATTAATAGTTTTAGTTTTACTGGAGACGACTTCAATCATTATATACACGGCTATCGAATGGCTAGGAGTCCCAAATGGCTAGGAGTTAACAGGAGTGCCAAATTCGGGTAGCTTGTGTGTACATAGAAAAAAAAATCTCCTTTTAAAATGTACTGTCTATGATTAGCGTTTATAAGCAATTAACAACAAAAAATGTCACTAGAAGTCATCCACTAGCAATAACCATTGTCAAGGTCACCACGTATTGAGCAACCAACCCATGCCTTAACAATCGTCATCAAGGAGGAAGCAATTAGCAAAAAAGGGATGATGGGCAGTATTTGACTGGTAACTTTTCCACTGACAAGACAGCATGTTAAAAAGCAAGCAAAAGGACTCAGGGGCACAGGGCTGCGCCAAGAAAAAAAGGATGTGTGCATGAAGACATAAATATACAAGCATCTATGGATGAGTTCTTCCTTAGTTATGTGCATTGTGTAGTGTGCATCATTAATCAAATAGTCGTAGTAGGATTGCTCCTTATTTTGAGGACTGCATGGCATAAATAAGAAAAGAGTCCTAAAGATTAAAAGGGGCACACTAGCCTGCTAACCAGACAGGGAGCGCCAAATTACGCTTTGCCTCCCCTCCCGCCCAGATTCGCTTACATTGGCCAAGCCCTGGTGCCATATGACCCAAATCAAAACTGTGACAAGCAACTTTCACTTTTTCCATGTTCACTGGCATGTGGGAAACTGTAAAAAGAATTTGCCGAAACTATTTTTGTGTAAAATGGAGGCGAGGGCAACGCAAGACCACTGCATTTTGGTACATTGTAGATAAAACAAAAAACTTGCCACTGTCAGTATCACTTCATTTTGCATACGTGCTTCCCTCCGACCTCATTAGCATAAAGTGTACTCATTACTCATTACGGATAATCTTTCACACACTGACTCACCTTTATTTGGGTGCTAGACTCGGGATGCTTTGAAGTGAGTTCAATAAACTGTAAAGCAACCAAGTGCTGAAGTAATAGAAAATGGCTCCTATTGTAGGCATCTGCAGGAAACAAAATCGGATTTATTCCTAAGTATTACCTAATACTCAATCTTGAAGAAACTTAATTGAATGTGTTGTAACCTGCGTACTGTGGTGTTGGTTCACGAATTCGCTTCTTGGAAAGAAGTACTGCCGTTTCCCATGCATCGCCTTCATGATTTTTCCGTAATCTAAGGCGTACCAACAGTTCTTTGGGAGATTGTAGATCGTCCAAAATAAAGACCAAGCCTCCCAAAAACTGTTCGTTCTGCTCCACATCTGCTGCAATTGCTTGAATCTCTATATCCTCCTCCTTTTTCACTGGATTTGTGATCACTGCAACACAGATGCTTCTTTTACTTTACATAACAAATGCAGCAAGCTTATTGATAATGAAAATAATTTTAATAATGGCCTAATAATAAAACTTTTGATAAAGTGTACGAAGCTCCATATTGACAAGTACAGATCATAAAAAGTAATTTAGACATCAAAATAAGTCGAGAGTAAATATTTAGCAGTTGGTTAAACATTGTGAACTGCAAAAGACAATATTTAAGCAGAATTAAAAGACTTAAAACTCCAAAAAAGACTAAAATACCAGGGCCTGCACCTGGTTGAGTTGAGTTTTTATTGCCTATACGAAAATATACATTACCTGTTTTACATTATCAGTTCCCCCCCCCCCCTTTGGAACTTGTATTCCCCTATAACTGAAGTTGTCTTACCTTCCGGGTTCATAACTACTGCGCATGTCCGGAACTGGGTTCATCTATAAATACGGAACGCAACGGAACACAATCATCTTTCTTCCTACCCCACATGAACCTAGGTTCATCAGAGGGGAGGCTGGGCGGGAGAACGTAATGTATATTTTCGTATAGGCAATAAAAACTAAAATCTACCAGGTGCAGGCCCTGGTTTTTTAGTCTTTTTATAGCCGACGAAAATATACATTACCTGTTTTACATTAGCAGCCTTTGTCACTTGGTTCAGGAGACCCGCGTTACGAGCCGGCCACCCTAAGGAACGTATCCTGGTGAAGACAACCAAAAATTACTCTTACCTAATCCCCGGGAACCACAGTCCCATGGAAGTAATCGACGAGCTAGGAAGAGCAATTAACGGGTCAACACAGCAGGGTGTAAGGTAGAGATTCAAACTTAATAAAAACCTTCCTACCTTAAAGTGGGAGTAGGCGTTGGATTTACCGTAGGCAGAAACAGTGCATCAAGCAGGAAAGATGGCAGGTCATGGGATGAAGGGTGAAGCACTCGAAACAGGTGTAGGGTCGTTGTTGGCCAGAGTGAAGACCAGAGATGAACGTGGGAGGAGGCACATAAATGAGGGCGGAGGAATCGGGAGCCAGTGTACAAGAAACGGAAGTATAAGCGGAGGTTTGGCGCATGGTAAAAGACCGTTTCGTGTAGTACGTGTCCGTCAACCAGCTGTCTCCGTCGTCTCTTCCTGTATATTTGTTGTTGTTTTGTTTATTTAGTAAATGAAAGAAAAAATGTGATGATGGTGAGGAGGTGTAGTCCAGGAATCCAGATGGAAAGCAGGAGTAGGAGCCCTCACAGGAAGAAGCGGAGGAGAAGGAACGCAAGGCAGGAAGTGATTACGGCAGTGCACGGAATCCTAATGCAACACCTTTGGCCCGGCTACGGCAGGCAGAACTGGGTAACTCCCGTGTTGAGGTTGAGGAATGCTGGGAGATGCCATGACATACGGGAAAAAATCCAGGAGTATCATCGAATTGCCATACTGAGTAGGCGGAGAGTAGGCGGCAGTCCGGTGACTCTGCTGCAGTAGACCAAGATGAAATCAAAGGACAGGTGTTGGCGGAAGATGCCTCGGCAGTAGAAGAAGCGGTGGCAGGTGGAGCGCATTTAGGGGTTCAAGATTGTGCAGCTGTAGCGGAAGAGTCGAAGAAAGGAGACGGCTGTGGGGGAAGGTACATTCCGGTGTAAAACATCAACTGAGGGTGCTACTTCGTTGGGTGTTGACGATGGAACGGTTGGAGACCAATGTGCTAGTTCTGAGGGTGCCCCATGCAATCAGCGTGTATGGGAACGTGCACAGTATGGTATCCGCCACAGAGGGCAAGGCGGAGGAGGCGATAGAAATTTAAACTTAGCCCGGAGGAGGGCATGGTTGACGGGGAGAGAGTGGTGTCTGAGGTGTAATCGTTCCAGGGCCTGTAAGAGGTGTGACTTCTCGTCCTGTAAGTGTTGATTTTCGGTTTGCAACCGAGTAGCATCAGTGCAAAGAGTTTGATTGTCCGTTCGTAAGGTTGTGAGTTCGAACGAGAATCCTTCAGCGAATTCCAGCACAAAAAGGATGTTGCTGTCCACCTCTTGTAAGTCTCGGATAGAGAGATTAAGGCCGGGAGTAAGCGCGGAGCAGATGGTAGAGGCGGAAGGGAAAGGCGGCGGAGTGGAGGACAGTGACACTCTTCCGCACGGAATGGCAAGAGGAGAGTCCAAATTTGGTTGATGGCGAGCTTCTATTGACACTGCGGAACGTGGCTGGGAAGGAAGAGTTGCACTCGTTGATCGTGGTGGGACAAAACGGTGTTGAGCAACTTTGATGTGTGCTTTAAATGGCTTCAGAGAAACGAGGCGTGGTAACGGAACAGGTGAAGCGTGTACTTTAGAAAGTTTTAGCGTTTTGACTGTAGGCAGAGCACGAAGACACTGAGATTGGTCTTGATGGAAAGAGATGGTCGGTACCAGAGGAACAGTGGGTAGGGTTCTGTGCTTGGACTGTAGTAGACGATGATGATGTTGAAGTGGTTGAATCAAGTCACTTGGTGATGCGTTGTCGTTAATGACGAGCAGCAGCAGCACGTCGTCTGGACTCAAGTTGTTTCTTAGGTTTGATCATCCATTTTGTAGCAGAGATGGTGATGCAGATTGGACATAGACTATCGATCCCGTTGCACTGACGGTGATATTGGCATGAAGGGTGCGGATCAAATTGCTGTTTTGGCCCGGTAAATCCTACACAACCACAAGACGTAGGGGCATCCACATTTGGGAACAAAACGGTGGGCAAAGGATCCTCTAAGGAAGAAGACGACGACATGGCACTTGAAGACATGTTAACAGAACAAAACAAAAAGGGCACGAAACCGTACATCCGGTGTTGCAGAAATCCTAATGGCAGTGTGCTGCGTTATTAGCATCCCGGCATGTTCGACTGAGGTTTCTTTTCTCACTCTTTTTTTGTTTTATTTTGGCAGGAAAGATGGATCAGGATGTGGAGAGGGAAAACATGGGAAGCCGGAACGTGGAAAGGATGAAGAGGAGGATTGGAATTGGAATGAAGAGTACATTGTCTGTGGAAGCACTAGATCCAATGGAGGAAGGTTGATGTGTTTCTTCTTTTTTTTTTTTTTTAGCAAGAGCAGAATCCAGGAGGACGAACGTGTTAGGTTTTGGAACTGGGTAATCCACTTGTTAGGAACAAAATGTTTGAAGACCCGGAGGGCCGTGGGGAGGATCCAAGGGAATGGAAAGAGAACAGACTGCTGTCTTGACGGCCAGTGTCCTGCCCGATTCGGGCCTTCAGGTGCATGTAGTGCTTGGGAACTTGGCAGAGTTCATCAGGAAAGAGGAAAGGTGGGCCAATTCTGATCGGCGAGAGAGCTGCACGTTTGGAAAGAGTGAGGTAGAAATATCGCCCAGACGGTCGGCTGGAATGGCGGCGTCAGAAGGAGAGGTGGAGGGCCATTCGCACGGAAGGGAGAAAGGAGGGCTTGTTGGCCGGAGGGACGACTAGTGTTGGAGAGGAAAGTAGCCTCCAAGGGACCCGTCCTGCAAAGGTGGGTGTAGGTCCTTAGGTGACGTATCTTCCTAGCATAATGTGTGAGGCAGGAGAAGGAATGCAGCCGGAAGGGAATGTAGAAAGACAGGAATGACTTTGGAATGGCGGCGTATCAGCAGCATAAAAATGAGGTTAGGCCTAATACGAAATGCCAATGCTGATGCAAACGAAATTACAGGTTGCTTGATGAAATGCGAAGGTGGATAGCATCGTTACGCCAAATAAGAGTTAAACATTGTAAACCAAACATAAACGGTAAACATTATACATAAAATTAAACACCATAAATCAAAATTACTTCATAAATCGACAATGAAATTGGCAATCAAAATCGAAACCGTAAAACGAAATTCCTTCAGAGAATCGTTTTGTGGAAAGAAAACAAAAATTTTCAAACCGAATTCCACTCATGCTTCTATGAAATTTATAATTTGTGCATTTTAGCACTCAACTCCTTTACAACAAATTTCCCTCGACCTTCGGTCTCAGGAAATTAAATTTGGAAAGGAGTTTCGTGCTAAAACACACAAATTATCGATTTCATAGAAGCACTTGTGGTATTATAGCCGATGTGACGTCCTACCCGAGACGAAACACGTCAAGATCGTGATGATGAGGTTCCGGATACGTGGTGTGGGGACAAACAACTGTATCCAATAATGATAGTATGCAGAATAGCAGACGATGGAGGGAAATGCATGGACGTACTAGCGGCACTAACAGGGCGTGTGGGTAATTGGAACCCCGAAGATGTGTATACTTCAGTGTACCAATGCCAAAATGGACAACCACAATGGTAAAACGAAAACTGATAGGCATAAATGAATCCCTCTGCTTGGGAGCAGTGTGTTATAAGCGTTGATTGGCGACACCATGGGACAACTGTCACAGCAAGTATGACAACTGTCACGGTAAGTTTAATGAACTTTAGTCGCGAGTGTTAGACTGAACCGTGGCTTGCTGACAAGCAAGGGCACCTCAGAAAACAATGTCAGCAGAAGCATGAGATTATATTGTATATTCTTGTATAAGACAAAACATGGGAAAGAAAACTCGGGGATAGTGTACTGTTGTTTCATGCCTGTGGGTATACGACACAGCTTAAAGGTAAAGTTTCATTGTTCAGATTCATTTGGAAAGCTGACTCGAATGTGGGCACCAAGGCACGGAATTTTCTTTGGAAGGAATAGAAGGCAGAAAAGGTTTGGCAGGCATGTGGGTAATTATTGAAAGGTTATGCTGGTTGGTGATGACAAGCATGCGCAGGGGAGGGAAACTACCAGGGGGGAGGGGTGGCAGTAAGGGAGCTTTGGGGTGAGAGACCAATTCCAACAACCTTCAAGAAACTACAATGTGGTAAGAAGCGACAGGGGTAGGTACAACAATTAAATTACTATTCTGTACATAGGCCATCCTTTGGGTCTCCTGTGGACATCGGATGATTTCGGTTGTTATTCATTATGATGGTAGACACATTTGTCAGGAAACATAGGCGTGCAGGGAAAGAAGTAAGAGTTGGGAAGCATGCTCAGTTGAAAACGACGGGTTTTTTTTTTTTGGTGTACTGAGAAATATGCCGATTTTGGATTAAAAGATTATTACTGCTAGTTAACTATATGCAAGTACTATTTTGTGTGTGATCTCAAGCTCAAAACATGTTGAGAAAGCTCGTGTTGACGTTGATGTGACATTGCATTGATGCTGAGGGATGACTGGTATAGAATTAATGAAAATCTTGATGGGTGGATTAATAGATGCAATAACTGTCAAGAAATTTATAAACTAAATAGTCTTGAAATTAGCATTAAAAGCGATCTATTTCATATTACATTTAATACACCATACAGAAAGGGCTTTCGGCCTATCGTGTTTCATAAAGTTAGACTAAGATACATTAGATTGATTATTATGTCACGTCAGTAAAGCAAATTGTTGTATTATCTCTAATTTACATCAATAGTCTCAAAATTCTTTCTCTCTTTTCTTGTTTTTACAGGCAAATAAACATGAGTTACAAAAATTACCGGAACACACTAAACTTAACGTGTTAGAAATCGCAGCAGAAGCAGTCTTTGTTAAAATACAAAAATATATCAAAATAGAAAAAATATGGCTAAAAGAGATTGTACTGCACGAAGTTGAATGGGCAGAAATGATGATAGGAACGAAAGAATGAGAATCAGTGAGAACGAAATGAGAATGAAAGAATGAGAAAATGGAATAATTTATGAATCTCAGCAGACTAAGATTATACGTAAAAAGAACAATGAAGTTGAAATATGAACATTAACGTCAGTGATTAGCTAACTCGTTCCCACTTTAAGTATTAAAAGGACATAACTCCTTCCGGTATATCGTGCGACCCGATGAGATTGCAGTTGGCAACATTTACACAGGTTAGAGTTTAATGTTGCCGAATCACCTCGCACGCAAGAAAAAACAAGAGAATGAATGTGTTGGCAACATTTACATAGGTTTGAACTAATGTCGCAAAACTGAGTCATGCAGGAAAGCCAACAAGGATTTATGTTCCTTTAACACCTGACAAAATCTGTAATAAACCAGTGGATTTGAGAGGAATACATCATATCACTTGAAAGATAAGGGAAAAATAACTGCCAGAGTTGAAATGAGGTCCGTGTTGCTCATGACTGCTGTCTTCAAGACCCAAAGGATTCAATGACTCAAAGTCGCAAACACTAGTGTACAGATTTATTCATACATCACAATTTGGGGTTAAGAGAGGATACACATAGGTCTACTGGGATCACATGTAATTCGGTTAGAGTTCCACATAACCATCTTAAAACTCTCGTTATAGCATAGTACCATAACAACAGTCCTGTTTATTTGACATCAGATCTAGGCATTCAACTCAACATAGTAGGAATGATGCTGTCCAACAGTGCGATATTTACAAGGGAGAAGAGAAACTAGGCTTATGCCCTACAAACAACAAGGAGGACAGAGAAAAACAGGAACAGTACATCTGTGGGACTAACCCAAAAAACATCAGAGACCACACAATTGTTTTGTAACGGCCTAGGATTCAAACCCAAAACCAATGACCACACGCAGTTTTAAGATCACATTATGTTTTGATTGTATGTAACTAGCTTTAAGACATTATAGGTCTTATATAGTATATTAAGGTAATTTTAGTTTATTTGTGAGCCACTACATTAAGATTTTCGTAATTCGTTTTTATATTTGTTAATACCAATAATGGCATTTACTTTAAGACATAATAATATAGACTTTAAAACATTTATAGATTTTTTTAATAATTTATAGAGTCGTTATACTTTAATTAAGCTAAATTGGTTCGAATGGATAAGCTTTTCGAACGCAAGTTAACACAGGCAATAGCAAGATTAAAAGGAAAGTATACGAGGTGGCCAATCAGCGTTGACGGACAAGAGCAATAAGCTGAGCAGGCATCGATCCTGTCTCTCTCGCCCACCAGCAGATGATGTGTTCACTTCGATAAGCATTTGACTGAATTTTGCTGATAGTGGGGGGAGTTTGGCCAACCACAATCTATTTTCGCAGCAGACTAAGATCTTAACTTTGCAATGAGTTTGAAACATTTGGCTCCACGAGAAACAAGACTAAAGACAGAACAACATGCCTGAGTGAGACAGATCAACATGCCTTAGGGTTGCAGCTTGTACCATAGCTGTATTCCAGAAGATAAAGTCCATAAAGGCTTTATCTTCTGTTATGCCCCAAATGAATTTTACATTTTTCTTTGTTAACTTAGTTAAAACTGACACTGTTTTAGCAAACATAGGAACGTGTCTCCTGTAATAGTTACAACATCCAGGAAATTGATGTATTTGTTTAGGATTTTTAGGTACTGGATATAATTCCATAGCCCTTGTCCTATGTTTATCAGACTGTATGTAATTTTCATCTAGAACAAATCCCCAAAAATTGACTGATTTGCAGCCAAAGTTACATTTCTCAGTTGAGAGTTTCATGCCCGATTTTGCTACCAGTTCCAGTGCCCTGTTTACGTGGTGTAGGTGGGTATAAAAATCAGTACTACAGAGCAATATATCGTCCAATTACATAGCACAGTATGCACTCAGTATATCTACAAATATTTTCTGCATGCAGAACTGGAATGTGCGGGACTAGTCTCAAGTGTGGAACATTTGTAAAGACATACTGCGTGTCGTAACTTGTGAATGATGTTTTACGAATGGAAAATTCTGCCAATTTCAACTGTTAAAACCAAATTTAAAATCCAGATTTAACATCATTTAAATGTACCATGCTTTCAGTAACTGTAGATGCTTTCAGAACACTTATAGATTCAACCCAATAATTTAGCTCTCATTAAGTCAACCACTCAAAATACAGATGGTCAGCACCTAACCAGTAAACGTGGAGATAACCAAGCACTTTTCTGCTCTCCTGTTACGCCTATTCGTAATAATTCATTTAGGTAGTTATCTATTAACTTCCTTTGGTCAAATGGTACTCGGTATAGCTTCGAGTATACTGGTTCCGAGTTCCCTGTATATATGTCAACTTCATAGCCCTGGTATTCTCCAAGGTAAAAAAATCGTTCTTGGGAAATAAAATTTTTGTAATTTAACATTTTCAGGACTTCCAGTCTTTGTTTATCTGTTAAATCTGGAAATTTATACTTATATTTCATTTGGTCCCATTCTGCATCAAGCTCCTCCCTTGACTTTTCTTTTGGGGACTGCGCTGAAGGTTTAGCTTGGAATTAGTGGAGTTTTCATTCGCTGTTGCTTGCGATGCCCATTCATGTTTCTCGATGGGCCGTGAGTTCATTGGCTCCGTGTTTATGCACCTACACGAGCTTCATCGCTATCGTAGTCCACCTTTGCTGTGTATATTTTCCAATAATTTGTCCGGCTTTCAGTTGAACCTCACAACAGCTTACATTTATACAAAAAATAGGAATAATCCCAGTCGGAGTTGTATTTACTAGTCCTCTTGCAAAACACAAGGGTGTGCCGCTACAGTCTGGCGTAAATACTTCTTTGGATTTATGGAAATGGGTGTGGATTACGCATGTAATCATTGTTTGTGTTCTTTTGTATCCATTCGTACCTGAAGAAACTTCGACATCCACATGCTGCTGTTGTGGTTCTGAATTTCATGTTTTTGTATTTTCGTCCGTATTTTCATTGGAAGCAACATTAATTATAGCCGCATGTATATCATTAAGATTAGACATTTCTGTTAATTACCTCTTTATTTTCATGCTACATCTGCCAAGCCATCAGAATGTTTAGTGATAGTTGAAATTTTAAATTACCAATTTCCAAAACACTGTCTGTGCAATTTATTTTGATCAAATCCATTTGATTTGAATAAAAGTCGTAACCCAAAAGTACTGACTAGAATCTGGAACAATTATAAATTAATGTTCTCTAAAATATTCATATTTTGAAATTGTTTCTATGATTTTACGAGTTGCCTTTATTTGCCTACTTCTGACGTCAATAAGGCTTAGTGGTATGATTAGGTTAACCAAGCAACTATTAGAGCTTTTGTCCTTTATTAACTCCCGTGCTGAGCATTATCAAGTAATAAGATGCATGACGCAGTATCGATTAAAGTTACTTTAGGTCATTTAGGACAAAATATGGACGAGAAAGTTTCATCAGCGGTTGATTTTTAACATAATCTGATCGTGTGTTATCTGAAGTAACTGCGTTTTGCTCCGTCTCTTTGCTAGAATCAGCTAGGCTACTGTGTGAGGTTCAATTCTTATTAACCCTTTCCTCACAATTAAAAGTTAATATAGATTTTAACCTTGGCTGTTTCTGTCTAGGAGTTGATAAATAACGCTTGGAGTAGCTGAAATCAAAACATCCTAAGACTTCTTTAAACACTTTGAGTTGGCTTGAGATAAAACAGAAACGCGAAGATAAATCATTTAGTAAAATAAATTTATTAAAATCGAACAAATAGGGTATTTCAAAAATTAATAACAAATAGTCATGCTTCTCAAAAATTCAGGTTTCAGAATGCAGTTTACCTAATTTGTATTAAAATACTAGCTGAACTACCCGGCTTCGCTCGGCTGGCGTAATTTTGACCTTTACTAAATATTTCCCCGAGTTTCCAACAATTAGAAATGAAGCTGTAGCCAGCAGATAGACTGGCCTTCTCCCCTACCTACTCCCAATCTACAGCATTACAATGCAAAAAGCAGCTGCTCACTCTCCCCCCCCCCCAGTATATTTATTATTCGTATAGAAACGTCTGTTAAAACACGATGGAAACCTTTGAGTTTCGCCACTTTTCGTGTGATTCGTACTGAGAGCCCGGGAAGCGGTAATACAGTTACCGATTTTCTACATTCGTCATGCTTTCGGTTTCGTTTTCAAGAATAGTGGCATCTAGTAGGCGGTCTTCGAAGCTTGTTCTCGCGTCTGCGTGCTGGACACTATATTGATAACAACCAGGCAACTACGACAGGCAAAGCCTCAATTCCTTTCAAAGATAACAGTATCCTGCCCTACTTTGGTCCTAGTTTCGTTTTGCTAGTGGTTTCGTTTAAGAGCGAGTTGTTAGTAGTGGCATCTAGTGGACGATCTGAGAAGCTCGCTCTCGCTCCGTCTGGTCACTCTCGTGCTCAGCTCTACGGTTTTCCTGGGTAACTCTCTCTTATAGTATAGGATTTCTGACGATGACTTGCGCCTTTAACATTAACATTAAACCTTTTCAAAAATATACGACATCCATTAAAAATGAGAAACGTTCTACGGCTTTGGTGAACCCTGTTAATTGAAGACATGGCTGGGTATCAAAAATTACGCAGTTGAAGAATTCTTACGTAATCCACCAACTGGTAACACTTTGCTTTCACGTGATGAAGGACTTCGGAAACCAAATACATGTAGATGACTAACAATCTTGGATTCTCAACTCACGTTGCAGTTTTTACTAAACTGATACAGCATACGAGAGAAAGAAAACTACAGGACAAACTAAAAGATGAGCGTTAGCCAAAATTCGCTTGAACAGAGCCTTAATTACTTCCCCAGACTTCTTATTGCTTTGCACCTCAGAAAATAGACCAGCTTATTTTTAACACTACCGCAGATATACCTTTTTTTGCAATAAAACGCCAGGAAACCGCAGGAACATTAAAGGCTATACTTTCGGCTGCTCACCCCTTCAGTTCAACGATGATTTGGCTTAGTCCATTTTTAAATACAGTTAATGACCTTTGTGGACAATAGTTCATACTTCAAACGTGTAAAGCAGCAAAGCTATTTCTCGATATTAAAATTATTTAAGCTAGCGTCAGTTCATTATGAAAATTATTAAGTTCTCATATCACTTACTTTAGTTTAGGTCCATTTCAAGAGCTTTCCTTTTTACGCATTAATGGCATCGATGATAATGAAAATGGTCCAAGTGTCCTGGTGACTGAAGACTCAAATTTGTTTTTCTGCTAATTAATAATCAAACGATAGTGGCGGCGGCATTGCCACACTTGCTCAAGGAGCCACGCCCAGGCTCCAGCCAAGACGCAGAAACTACAACCGTCTCCCGTCGAAGACTGACGCTAACTCCTTTTTCGGGAATACCCAAGGCATTTTATGTTAGAAACGCACCGAAAACGGTACGATTTGCGCAGACGCAATATATTTGAAACACATTTACATAATATCGAACCACAATTTAAAGACAACAATAAAATTAAAGGCTGCATGTTAACAATACAATTACTAAAAAAAATATACAAGTCCAAACGCAATTTGAAAATATAAAATTAGAACGTCGCAACATATTACGAGGATGGCATCATTAGGACGCAGGCAGACGCTGAGAGCTTCATCGAGGCAAATGTTAAGGTGCAAGGTGCACCCAATAAATAACCTCAGAACCTCTGATACTTGCAGTATGTATTTCTGAACCTAGATGGCAGTCTATGTAGCAAAGTTTGTCAGGTTTGGCCGTGATATACCGAACCAGGTCTATGTTTTGATTTATAGATTTATTTACTTTAAGTGACGGATCTATTCCACTAATAGATTTACTGTCCCAAAATGTGAGAGAATTTCTCGGTTCGCTCACCTGTTTATGATTTTGAATTCTTATTTCCCAGTTTTCTTGAGTTTGCTTCGAAATTCCGAATGATGACCCTGATTTCACTTCAACTTCACTCTTTATGTGAAATGTTTGTGACGTGTTTCAACTGCACGTTATGTGTCTGTCCAATCAAAGCAATAACGATTGGCCTGTTCGTGTTGAACTGTTTAGTTCGGAATGGAAATTAGTTGAATCGATGTCATCTCCGAATAACATTATAACAGAATCGTATTTTAGGTCATATTCAATGTTTAATTTATTATTTTCTGAAATTCATTTTCAAGTTATCAAGTTATTTTGTGGAGCACTTGCAACGTACCTAGTTGGTATTTTACCAAAGGCAAAACTAATGCGGGCAATGTCAGTGTTCTATCAGCTAATGCTAATTTCTGCTGATGCCATTCAACATTGTAGTACAATTTTAGCATTAATTTGCTGGCTTGTTCATCTGAAAGCAACTGAATGCAACCAACATTTATTGTGTTGTTTTCATTCCTATTAAATTCAGGTTGATGAATGGGGTTTTCAATTTCAACAGCACTTATGTATGAGCTTTCAGACATTTGTTGCTGTTCATCTGGTAGCCTAGGGTCCCCCTTTTGACCTAGGCTATGAGCCCATTTGTGGAATCATTGTTTATGGATTATACTACTGTTATTGTCATGATTCACCTGCGCAGCATGCTGTGGGACCCGACTTTGGTTGTACTGCTGTCTTTGCTGTTGACCTTCATTTTCCTGTAAGCTGTTGATGTTATATTGCTGATTTGAGTTATTGCTGTATCCTGGATTATTACCACTACATTGTCCTTGATACTGCCTATTTCCCACATGTTATTGTTCTGCATCTCTATTCTCGAATCCGGAAAATAATTTCTTGTTTTTGCTCTGTTGTTACATCTGTTTTGGTTTCCCTTTCGGTTGTTTCTATTAAATTTGTTATTCAGTAAGGTTTTTCTCCCAGTACCTCTCTGTTTGTTATTCTGTCTTACCTTGTCCAAATTTGCTTCCTTCGTGTGACAATGTTACTTTAACTGTCCGTGACCTAAACATCTGTAACATGTTCGTTGTTCTGATGTGTTTGTGCATCGAACACTTACGTTTGCTTCCTAGAGTGATGCTTTCTTGTTTTTAAATTCAACGCTGCCTTTTCCCATATTTTCTAGTCATTCTAGAACTGATCCTAAAGCCAGATTATTAAATCTGGTTTAGAATCTAATGTATTGCCTGTTTGTTTACTCACTGCAGCTTCGGATTTTTTGGTCTACAGTGTTTAAATCTTTGTCCGCCTTCGAGAATCGATCTCTTTATGATTGCTTTGTGAGACATGTCCTGATAAAGAGCCAGTTTGATAGCTGTTAAATGAATTTCAATTTCTGAAGGCATAGCCTGTAAAAAGGCCGACTTTAGGCGTTCATCTTTAGAAGCAAGTATGCGTACTGTATCTTCTTCGCTGTAGTCTGGTTTTACTATCCAAATTGCAGATGCCATTGTTTCAAGTCTCACAGGTTTTTAGTTTGGTTAAAAAAAAACGGTGCCATTGTATTACTTTTACCGCCACAATCTAATCTGTTAATGGGCTTCTTTATATTTAGACCAGCTGCACAATTCTGAAACTTGCGGGTTCATAGCTAGAAATGGCCCAAGTGATGGGCAACAACTACTAAAAAACGTAATTTAAACTACAGTAACTATCTACAATGAGAAAGAATAGTTTCAACTGCATTTACTGTTCTTTTATGGTTGTTAGTTGTTGTAACTACCTTTTAACTACTATATTTAATACGATGGGTATAAAAAGTAAAGAAGGTCCTAATTAAATAGTAGTCCAATCTAATACAAAAAAAAAACAGTTTAGTAATCCTAACAAAAAAAAGTAACACTGTTTTAAGGAGGCCTGAACGAAAACTGACGAAGAATAACAAAGTGGGAGAGCTAAACCAAAATTAGACTGAACACCAAAGACTGGGGAAAGGGTTGGGGAACTTTGGGGTTAAGTTAGGGTAAATAGGCTTAGTTTAGGTCGGGGGAAAGGCCTCACCACAATTGGGCCTACTAAAGGCCTAAAAGCCAAAATCCCCCTAACTAGGAAACCTAGCAGGGGTTGAAGGAGGACCAGCCAGTTGGCTGGCCCGAAGGCTTTCTGATTTTTCCATGCTGGCCCCCTTGCTTAAATATGATTTGGTTGCCCCTGACAACCGCGAAACGGCCAGGGTATTATGGGTAATAGAAAGTTGTAGGGGGTTCTAGAGGCAGGAACCGGAAACTAAATCACAAGACATAGATAATGTCCACCTATGTAAGAATGGACACCCAAGACTAAAGATTGGCCATTGGCCCCAGCAAACATGAAAGTAAACAAGATTTGCGACATACTCCACCACCCACACGAAGCTCTGAAAAAATTACACATCGCAAATCTTGTGTCTAACTTGAACACATACATCTTGTTAACACTCTAACCATGTTGAATTTTTATTTCAAACTTGTCTGTAAATCTGCAAGCTGAAAGAAAACACATACATCCATGAACGCACATGTCACTACCACTACTAACTGCAACTTCTAAAAAAACACTTTCTTGTTTCTACTGATGAACATGAAAGATGACAAACTCTTCGATACCGCGGGTTTTTTTAAAAAAAAACCACCCGTGACCCTGGAACTATAGCCTAGGCGTCACGACTGAGAATTCTCACTTAGTAAGTGAAAATTAGCTTGCGCCCGGAGACGACTTTGCAAACCCCAATCCCACCGTTGGGGAATTGGGCTACAACTACGTTTGTAGCCGATGAACATGAAATCGTAAAAGTTTGCTCAAGTGAGCCAAACTAACAACCTTCGAACAAACAAGAAACGGCTCTTTACGAGTTGATCAAAAACCTCTGTGGCATAAACTGGCAGAAAACTAGTAGCTTTCCTTAACAACTCCGAAACCAACACGCAACTGTGCATGCCACTGAATGGGCAAACCCAAACTTCGAACATTGCCACCAAGAATGGGCAAACTAAGAACTGGACATCGAAATTCGAAAAGCGTAGGTTTAAGTAAAACCTGAAACTACAACAACTCATTCTCCACACTATAATTAAGTTAGTTCTAAAAGCCGAAAATTAGGTTGACTTATGGGAAAAAAACCCCTTTGGGGAAAAAAACCGTCGCAGAAATATTGCTCTTTATGAGCATACAAACACAAATTGAATGCTTATTTATAAGCCAAACTTAAATATTGCCATAAGGCAACCCAAACACCAAAGCAAAGTTTCCCCCTTACTAAACCATACCCAGATTCTAAAGTAGGCTTTCCAGCCAAACTAAGCCTTAAATAAAAATTTGTCCTTAGTAAAAACATTTCGTTTTACTTCCCAAGTTCAAAACCCAAAAAATCCAAAATAGGCCTAAAAATAGGCTTAACGCCAAAAACCCTAAAAATGGATCCCCAAGACCCTTCTGTATGCCCCTACCAAATTTCAGGAAGATCTGAACACGTTAGGCTTAACTAGTAGCATAGGCCTAACTACACAATGGAACTTAAGGCCCAGGCTTAGCCATTGCTCGGCTTACCCACGTTTCACCTTAAGCTCCCAAAAACCTAAAAAGGGCCTAACAAAAACCCAAACTAGAGAACCCTAACTTGGGCCTAACTAAAT
The DNA here is from genome assembly GCA_023313725.1 of Lithobius niger. Taxonomy (NCBI): domain Eukaryota; kingdom Metazoa; phylum Arthropoda; class Chilopoda; order Lithobiomorpha; family Lithobiidae; genus Lithobius; species Lithobius niger. The sequence continues at coordinate 19,887 of JAHWFP010146195.1, forward strand.
TGCCTTACTCCCGTAAAGAAAAAACCCAGCTATTATCCCGGGTTTCGGCACCATGACGAAGAATAACAAAGTGGGAGAGCTAAACCAAAATTAGACTGAACACCAAAGACTGGGGAAAGGGTTGGGGAACTTTGGGGTTAAGTTAGGGTAAATAGGCTTAGTTTAGGTCGGGGGAAAGGCCTCACCACAATTGGGCCTACTAAAGGCCTAAAAGCCAAAATCCCCCTAACTAGTTTTTTTTTTTTTTTCTACTGCAAGCTAATCATAGTTCATTTAGTTCATATCCTACACCTACTCCATGTGCACGCTGAATGTAACAGACATATACTGATTTCACATTGAAAATGTGAACTCAATAATGGACCTGGGCTGTCCCTCATTCAGCCTTGGTCAGCGTTAGACAAATTTAGTAGTGTGCAATCAGTAATAGTCATACACAGCAGTCTAACTTGCGCTACACATGACTGTAGAGGGTGTGTCAAGGTCATGACTGCTCCTTTTCTGGCAATGTACCGGCTGGTGCAGAGGGCTGCTCTGTTCTCAATTTCAATAATGAATGGGATGAACCAGTGCTACTTTTCCCAGAATTTGAAGAATCAGTACTTTCACCTTTCCCAATATAAAATAATAAAAATGTACTTTAATTTATTAATTTCTACAAAATTACCAGTTGGCCTATGAAAATAAGAAGTAGTTCAATGAAAAGTAGTTTAACTACAAAAAAATAGTTTAACTGGTCGTTGTCAACTACAATTTCGGTAGTAGTTGTAACAACAGCTTAACTACTTTGAAAGTCGTCTAACTTACTTAACTGCTGTCTATCTCTGCACGATCAGTACATTTTGCGCTAGCTGCTGCAATTAATTTAGAATTAGCCAAAGAAGCATCTAATTTTCTTAGATTTTCACACATTAGCATAAAAGTGAAAACATCTAAATTTTCGTCTGTGCAAAATGGGGCTTTCGTCTGTGCAAAATGGGGTCTGTACAAAATGGGCTTTCTTTGTGAATCTAATTTCCTCACATAACCGTGAATTACCTCTGTTATCTTGATTATGGTTAGCCCGAAGACTTTTAATTTCTAAGGATCTAAACATTTCTAATTGATTATTAGAAGATTATTGTAAACATGCAACAAGCGTTTGAGAAAAATTTGGGACGTTTATTTGATTGCTGGCGGCTGCTGTTTCAGTATTAAGCATTGGCGGATAGTTATGTAATGGCAATGCGAGGGGTTCTTGCGATTGCACCTGTCGCTCCAAATCATGATTAGGCCTCCCTTCGGCCTGAATAAGCTTACTTGCAGTTATGTTTGTTAGTGCTGTCCTAGTTGTTAATACAGAATGTTGCCTCGAAAGAATTGAAGGCGTTTTACTTACATTATCCGATTCAATAATAGGCCTAATTTCACCTCGTGTGTTAAGGCGTACTAGTTGGTAACATTATCAAATTATTGGGATCTGACAAGTTGACGGTATCCAGTCACAACACCGCAGAAATAACGGCGCACGACAAAACAGCGACGTCATAAAAGCGCGATGACAATACAGCACACGACAATTCAGTGTGCGACAAAACAGTGCGACGACATGACAACCCGACAAGAAAATAGCTTAGATAGGCCTATAACAGCATGCGACAAAACAGCACAAAATATTGTTTAACAAGAACACAACTGTGATCTATGGAGCTTGATTTTGTACGGCATATGTGATAGCACATATTGTTGTTGAAAATTTGCAAGCTAAGGCTCGAATGTTCAATGGACGGCAGTGGTGGGGGTGGGGGGGGGGGGAAGGGCCTGCCTCCCCTCCGCCCCAAAAAAGAAAAAAAATGTAAGAATTTTTTGTATGACAGTAAGAAGGGTAATTAGTTAGGCTTATTTATGCGAACATTTTTGGGTTTAAATAACAGTATGCAGTTTCTGTTACCGGCACCCTAGTTTTACTTGGCAGGACGAAAAAAATAAACACAACTATAACCACCACAAAAACGCTGTTCTACACATATTTTGTGACGAGGCCAGGCCCGGCGGAAGCTACAAAATAGTGGTACGGCGAACCGTCAAGTCAGCTAGCCCTCTACCCATTTTCATTTTTATCCCCCCCCCCCCTTAATAAAAAAAATAATATGTAGCACATTAAAATCAAAATTCAATTTTTATTAGACTTAGTAGGCCAATACTTACATTTTTTGCAACTGCAATACTGCATTGTGTTGATTGATTCAATAGGCTATCACTTACACACACTTCCCCAAAATTTTGGTCTGATCCAAAAACAAATTCGTTTAAATTTTCATTTAGTTGAAGAAGACAGCACAATACCACAAGATGATGGTGGGCAATCAATGTCAAAATTGTTTAAACAAATAAAAAATCCTTTGGACACATTTTTATATCGCATCGCACCACATGTATGTTTCGTTTCGAAGTAAGCCTTTCGCTTCGCCTGCCACTGCAGCAAAGCTTTCGCTTGGCACTACGAAAAAAAAGTGGTACGGCTCTCACCGGACCGGCCGGTTCCATTCCGTCGGCTCTGTACCAGGTCCTGTGGTAGTCCGAATGATCACAATGTTTAGGAATTTTTATTGTTGTTAGAAATAAAGGTAACTTATGGCTATGGTCTTTGATGGGAATGCTATGCATGCAAACCGACTGAGGGCTGATAATCGTGGCTGACCTGTAGCAGGAGATTGTTAAAAGTGTAAAACATTAACAAGATAAAGGCGAGACCTGTGGTGTTCCAGTGAATTCATCGGGTTGAGATCCGAAATGTACTCATTCAAGACAAGTAAAGAGGAAACCAAGAAGGCAAAGGGGATTGCCAAGTCATTCGTGAAGAGATAGTTATCGCACGCTGATCACAAGACAACCCTCCTGGGTGCAGCTGGTAGAAATAGAAAGGGAAATGGTTAAAGTTATCAAGCAACAGAAGCCACCAGCTTGCTACGACCATGGTCACTAAATCTCTTCCGAGCTGCTTCGATGACATAAGATACGTTCACTCAGACGGGATCTGAGCTCGAGTCATCGGACGCTGCAAAACTCCCACATATTCTAGTTCTAATACTGATTCTTCATTCGACTTGGATTCCGACGTGATCAACGATGAAGAGGCACAAGAGGCAGAAACCTGGTGAAATGAGATTACGAGATGAGAGAGGTTGAACAGGTTAGAAATATGGAGATAGCAGCCGCCTAGTACAAGAGATTGCTGCTCATGGAAAGCAAAAAACAAAAATCACGAGGTCCTGTCGAGTGAGAAAGAGCGAGGATGGCAAGAAAGTGGCAAGCGGAAAAGGAGAGGCGAAAAGCCTCCACACCAAGGCAAAAGAAGAGTAAACAAAATACAAAAAAGAAAGACTCGAGAATATGTCGGACGAGCAGAAACGCCTGAAGTAAAAAAGAAAGTTGGTTCAAAGAGAGCAAAGAAGAAAGAAGCGGCTTGGTGATGGCAGGCCAGTTGATATACTAATGTTTGTTGAGTAAATATTTTTCATTCTCATCATGGAAGCCAATAGCGGTTATTTCGTGCTGAGTAAATACGTCAATGCGACATTGAAAGCGGGCCAGTCGGTAAAATATATACCACATTTTGTACTGAAGCACATACTGTAGCATTGACCATGCAATAGCATAGGGATGTAGGCAGTTCACCAATATCTACATCACGGAACTATAACTGCAACACGCTGTACTATCGTGTCGAAGTAGTGGGGAGGAGCTTAGAACAATATACTGTAACAAGCCTATAATATATCTACTCACATCTACAGAGCAATACCTGTAAAATGAGCTAAGAATCGGCTTTATAGGAGAGCGCAGCAGAAACGTGGCGTGCTAAGAAGAAGCAGCAGCACAACAAGCCAAAAATGCATCAAACCTTGTATACTAAATTTGAGTGGAAAATATTGAAAGACAGTAGATAAATTAAGCATCGAAATTTCGGCTTTAACATGGGAGATTGAGGTCAAACTTGACAGTAAACGTACCACCTTTACTAATTACAGTGTAGTGATGCTTGCGAGTTTAAACAATATAACTCCTGCAATTTGGGAACGAATTGGCACTAACCACAAAGTTTGCAGAGATAAATGAACTTCATACAGTTGCATATAAAAAAAAGAGAATTACATACTAATACAACGAGTACATCATTATAAACCAAAAGAACATGCATAAATGAAGAGTGTTACAATTCATACAAATAAATTGCAGTCATGAGTACACATTTTACCTAATCATTTGTCACCATTTTTTACATTCTATAATAGAAATAAGTAACTGTTTAGTAAAACATAGGTTTGTATTCCTTTCCTTACCCCCCCCCTCCCCGGTTATTTACGCCGCCAGTAGAGAGGCAAGGAACCTTAAGACATGTCCAACTTGTCTGTTACACTACACTCCCCTCCTGCATACCACCGATTGGCTATAACCCTGTAACTAAAGCCCGTGTCAGACGAGAAGATTTTCACTCACGACACGACTAAAAATCGGGTCGGGAGTGTAAGTTGGCTCGTGTGACATGGGGCAGACGACAAAAGTTGGGAGTAATTAAAGAGTCGTCCAGACTCGATGGCCACGCTAGGCGGCCAGCCCTCCGGGTACCGACTTTTTCTCACATGACCGATAGAGACCAATGGTGAACGCATACCACGCATTCCAGAAATAGTGCTGAAGTTGGACATAAAGAGAGCAAGCCATATGACGTGTTTCTTAATCCTGAGGGCAGCCGAGAGTGGAGGAAATCTACCCGTGTGACAACCAACTCCAGACACGACAAAATATGGGGGGAAATCACTTCTGCTCTTAGGACAATCGTGTCGTGAGCGGAAATTTTCTCGTCTGACACAGGCTTAAGAGGCCAAAATCAAAGGCGGCATATTGCACAAGCATGATGCAAGAGGGTCTTAATCCTGGTGGCTCCTTTGAGGGCATGGCGTTAAACGCTATGAGAGACAATGATCTTAAGCTCACTTCAGCACAATAAAGGATCGAATGCATCAACCCCTCCCAAATCTCTGTTGGACGTTTGACCGACATTGGAAACCCCACAGCCACAGAGCTAACGTTAAGTTTCAAACTAATATAGGCACATACTGTCCCGTCCTGGCCGCTTTACTCATATGTCAACTGCGCTGAAATATAGTTCATACGACCGCGGCGTGCATTGCTCTCTGAAGCAAGCATGACGTCACGTCCGACGTAGATACTACTCGTTTCGGTGCCGCGGCATGTGAGACATCGTTTGAATGCTAAAAGGTAAACAAACACTGGTGCAGATGACTGCACGTTATGATTATCAACGTCTCCTGTCTATTGCTGCAGTAAGATACCCACACGTCAGTTTTATTTGAACAAAGTTGAGCAAATAAAAGATTCTGGGTCTTTATTCTGTGTTGGTATTGAAATTTACGACCTGTCGTTGCCGACTATGTTACGTATATTAATTTATTGACGATTTCAAGCGCTATTAGGGACCGGTCATTATGTATCGCTGGGGGGAAGACGTCTTACCCTCCCCCCCTTCTTCGCACAGTAAGTTTACGCCCCTGCATCGATCTCATTTTTTCTTCCCGACCGCTATTTTTTTCCCTTGCAGCCTAATTTGTGACTTAGGGTTTTAGTATTTATGCGAGCACCAAACACGGCGTTACTGTACAGAAACAGCTGAAATAAAAGCCATAAAATTGGGTCCTTTTAAATGTACCATCAAAACAAAAGAAAAAGGAAGGTTCTCCCGACCGACCCAAGTTGTAATTTAATTGGTACTGCAGCTAAACGTTTTTCCCTTAGGCCTTGTCTGCTACGACAATTTACGTCTGAAACTCAATCCGCAATTTAATTTCTTCTCTACCTTTGGTTTTGTCCATCACTGTGTCAGGATCCTGAAACCCCTACCCCACCCCTTCTTCCCTAGGTTCTTGAGGTAAACATAGGATAAACCTAATTGTCGATCCAATTCTTGTTTTGCCTTTTTCTTTACTGATTAGGTGGCAAATCTACTTGGTGGAATAGATAAATGAGTTCATCACTCGCCATTTCTCCTAAGTTCAGAACAAGGTAAACTGGAATTGAAGCTACGTGCCTCGAGGAAGGCAGCTACTATTTCGCTCAGAAGCGGCAAGTCACGTGACTTGAAGTGCACGAAGAGTCTTGACGTCAGAGACTAGGAGCTGTCAACATCGCGTGACGTCACCCTCGAAAGTAGCCCTACAAGCGTTTGGCGGAAGCAGGGTAGAAGAATAAATAGGTAGTGCCACTTTTCTCTCACAACGATAAACTTTTGGTTTGGACCAATGATGATGATGATGATGCCAAGGGCTTCCCTTTTGAATCAGAGTGCTGGCCAAAGCCGCAATGCCCACTCCTCCACTGCAAACCAACCAAAACAACCACAACCCACGCCCCCTATTCCTTACCCCTCCTATTCCACCATCCCAAGAGCACCCTCTTTCCCCATCCCACTCCTTTCCCCTCAGCCCTCCACCCAAGGAGCCATCTTACGGCCTCCTCCTCATCCCTCCCCCCCACAATCATCTCGACCTCTGAAGTACTCCAAACCCCAGCACTCAATCAAAACATGCTCCAACATCTCTTCCACCTCCCCGCATACCCCACAGGTCGTATCCCCATCTTTCCCACCAGCCCTCCACACCAAATCCC
>JAHWFP010146196.1:401-14491 GCA_023313725.1 Lithobius niger
GTCGTGATATCAAACGCCAAGCACTTTCGCTAAGCTAATCCCACCGAATAATAGTTCGAAGGTTAAATGAAATATATGAAAATTGCGTACTGCGCAATTTTTAGTTATTTCATTTAACGTTTGAAGTATTAATCGGTAGGATTAGCTTGGCGAAAGAGCTTGGCGTTTGATATCACGACTTCACACGGCCAATAAAGCTTGGCGGGAATCCTTAACAAGTTTTGTTTTGGGGTAGATATTAGATATTTTTTGTACAAATTGATGAAATCCATTTTTTTCTTAGCAATTACGAGATGGAAACACCAATCTAGTTTTCTGGTCAATTTTTTTTTTTAGTTGGATTTCGTTAGAGTTTGAGGACAGGAATCTTTTTTAAAATATTTAGGATTTATTATTAGTAATGAAGTATCTCCTTGTAAACGCACGGATTTATTTAATATTCAGTTTGGCATTGTTGCATAATAACAATGTTTACAACAATGTAAAACAATCAATTTGGTCGTTTGGCGCTCCCTAACCCCTGAACCACTTGACCAATTAGAAAGGTCCATATGATGTCATATGGATATCATCAATTTGGACCAAAAAGATCTGATATCTACCCCAAAACAAAACTTGTTAAGGATTACCGCCAAGCTATTCGGCCGTGGGAAGTCGTGATATCAAACGCCAAGCTCTTTCGCCAAGCTAATCCCACCGACTAATACTTCAAACGTTAAATGAAATAATTGAAAATTGTGCAGTAAGCAATTTTCATATATTTTATTTAACCTTCGAACTATTACTTGGTGGGATTAGCTTGGCGAAAGAGCTTGACGTTTAATATCACGACTTCCCACGGCCGAAAAGCTTAGCGGTAATCCTTAACAAGTTTTGTTTTGGGGTTAAGAAGTATTAAGTAGTAAGTAATTAGGCAAATATCAACGTTATTCACGTCGTTTTTTTAAACAAGAAAACGGTAAGCTGTGTTCTTAATATTGACTTTCATGTTGTCAGGCGACTAAAGTCTCCCGATTAAACAAGTTTCAGCCTTGGTTTCCGAGTATCTGCGTAGAAACTTTCTGTATAGCCGATGTCGCTGTAAAATGGAGTTGGTAGACTCATGAATCACAAGTGTGGTGTCGAATCGTCGCTCAATGTAGGCCTATTTTGAAGGTTTTGTTGGTTAAACTAAAACGTTTTTTTCCCTAATATTGTGTGGTCAAGCCAAACCATAGCCTACCGTCTTAACTGAACTGAATGCAACGAAACAAAAATCCAGTTTTTTTTTTTTTTCGTGGCAGTCGAGCAATACATTTTTTTTACGTAAAGATTGCTTTAATGAAATCAAATATTATTCCTTGCTTAGTTAAGTAAAATAAATTGATCTTATTACGTATAAACTTACGGAAAGACAGTAGTGAGTTTCTTAAACCTAGACATGAAGTTGCTTCATATCCAACCCATACTTATATAGTTGTTCATTTTAAACAATGAATAATTTTTCTTGTGAAACGAGACCCTAAACATCGTGTATCTACGGCCGATGAGGATCTGACTATTGTCGGAATAGCTGTAGGAGATCCAACGGTTACTGCTGGTGACATTAAACAAGACCTACAACTGAATGTAAGCAAAATTACAGTTTGCTGAAGAATCCGTGGTGCTAATCTACGTCATAGAGTTGCTGCACAAAAAAACAAACTGACGCCAGAGCACATGAGAGAAAGACTACATTTTGCAAGAGAGCATGTCAACTGGTCTACAGAATGGGATGAAGCATTCCTAACCAACGAATCCTGCGTTCAATCCACCCCGATTGGAGACCAGTTGGGGAATGCTTCAATTCACGTTACTTTCAAGAAACCTCCAGGACTGGACGATTCTCAGTGGATGTTTAGGGATTTTTTAGTGTTAATGGTCTTGGAAAACTCCATCGCATAAATGCATGGTAACTTAGACCAACACCAGTATATTGATATTTTAGAACATGCACCAGTTCCATCCATACTGGATGACCATTTTCGTGACGGAGTGTATTGGTTTGTCCAGGACAAAAGTCCCATCCACAAAGCCCAAACTGTAAAAAGACTGGTTTCAAAACCAGGCAGACATTCGAAATTTGGCATGGCCAGCCAAATCTCCGTCTTAAAGAAGGACCGCCGAAATAAACTGCAAAATCTACGAGATTCAGATGACCTATAGGGAAGAATCCAGGATCAATGGGAACTCCTTGGTCAAGACGTAACGTATGTTCACACCCCATTTACTCTATGCCTACAAGCAGTTATTAAAGGAGAGTGGACATAAAAACTGTGTGACGAAACATATTCGTATTTGTCAATTTAATGTTTTACACTAAAATGTTAGGTTAGTTAAACAAATTCACAACTTCATAATTAATTATCTTTCATCACTTAGCCTACTATTAGGATATTAATATATTAATTTATTAGGCTATTACGTATAGGGAACAGCTCAATTCTATGGATTGAGCAAGCCAAGTTACGTTTTATTATTGCTAAAAACTGTAGTTTTTTTAGTATTGTTGTTATTATTTGCTATAATTCATCATTTAATAAACTGCTAACGAACTGTTATGTAATGTTTTTTGCTAATGCTTTTTTTAATTTGTTTTTTGTTAATAAATTAGGATTTTTATTTTTGTTCATAATTTATTTATTTGTTAAATAAATTTAACTTAGCAAGCAATGTATAGTTTTGAAATTCAATAAAGAAAACACTTATTTAGTTTTAGTAACATTTGTTAGCACCCTTTCAATAGTTGTTGGTTTTATTATTATTAATTTTATTATTAATATTATTATTATGAAGACTTTTTATTCGAAATTTATTCCAAGCACCTATTTTTGACAACAACCTTCAAAATTCAGAAGTCAAACTTCAGCAACACCATTTTCATTCAGTATTGCATTAATATATTTAGTCTGTAAGTATTCACTCACTCTCAACTTTTTAGGCAGTGGCATAAATACATTTTTTCTTGGAGGGATTTAACGAACTTCCTTTTATGCCTCCTGCTAGAAAACTTGGAGACCGCTTTATTTATATTGTTGAGTATTTTTCTTAGTGTATGTAACGTATACCTTTATAAAACAAAAGTTTTGAAGAAAATAGCGAATAAAGATAAATAGCCAATAAAGATAAATAGCGATAAATAGCAAATAAAAATAAATAGCGATAAATGGCAAATAAAGATAAATAGCGATAAATAGTGAATAAAGATAAATAGCGAATAAAGATATATAGCGATAAATAGCAAATAAAGATAAATAGTGATAAATAGCGAATAAAGATCTTAAAGCATATTTAAGATACCTTTCCATTTTGGAAGTACACTTGCCTCACCCCCCCCCCCACCCTCCCCCCCTCTCCTCACCCTATTTACGCTATTAGTTGGTTTTAGGGTAGAATGGGTTGGAAGGTTTTACAGGTATCTTCTTGGTATGGGCACGTTATCATTGTGCATACACCGAAACGTATGTTTATCGTGCTTTTGTCAAACACGATATTATTACGAGTGTTCAAGACAGGGGAGTGCCTACCGTTTCATTTATTTTCAAGCATTTTTAAGTCAGTTAATAGGGTTTTGCAATATGACGGCTGTTGTGGAAGTTAGAATAGCTACTCTCACAAATAAAAAAGACGTGCATTCTATTCCATAGCATTTGTTAAAAAGCAGCATTGTAGAAATGCGTACAACACTAATCGTATTTGTGTCGATTAGTAGCCCACCGGTTAGGGCAGCAACAAATACACAGGAAGTTAAATCAATTATATAGGATCAACCGGCTTTTAACACTGTAATAGCTTTCTACAGATCTCAGTGCTATTTCTTTACAACCGTCATCTCATCTAATCTCTTTATTACAACCCCAGCCCATATACCAGCATGATTAATAGTTGACTTTTCAACTTTTGGTCACTTTATATATTTTTTATTGTTTGTGATGTCATTTGTGAACAACTGGAATTCATCGGCCGTAGTAATAGGAAAACCTAGCCATTGAATTGTTGTCTCTTGTAATTAAAAAGCGGATTATTGAGCTTGGCTCTTCCTGAAGTGAAGCAGCTGCCCTCTGATTTGAATGTTTACGTCCATTGTTGTAGGAGGAAAGTGGAACGTTGGAAATGATAGCGACAATGTTGCATCAAGTTACATGGCCCACCTCTTAGTCTGTGGAAACCCCATAAAATATGGAAATCATGGCTCAGAAGTCATCGGTCTTCGGATGACACAAGAACGTGACTGGAGACGATGGCTACACCCACAAAAGATCTGTTGTGGCAGTTCTTGTAATTATTGTAAATTGTAATCGTAATTTGTGTTATCCATATGTGAATTTTTATTTTGTTTTTGGTTTGCTTTTTATTACCGGCTTTTCTTTTTTTTTTGGGGGGGGGCCTTACTTTTTGTTTGCCACTACACCACTGTACAGAATGTAAGGCAGTATGTTAATGTGAAACTTACTTTTAATGATGAAACAGGCCTTTACTTTGGTGAAAATGTGAAGCTCTTCAAAATGCAATGAAGTTCAATTTGTCGGGATAAACGTATTTTTGAAGGAATGGTAGTCCTAGAATTAAGTTAATTGTTAATGCATGGTTTCCATTAAGATCACATGCTGGAAAAATATGGGCCTAACTGTAGACTATTCTGTAGTGATACCGGTGATTTTTTTAACGAATTGAAGACCTATGGTGTTTACACAGATATAGCGAGTTCCTTACATGTTTTTGATACAAGTTCCTACCTTGTAGACCACCCATTGTATGTATAGTTTAAGCAAAAAGGCTAAAGGGGTACAGAAAGCTGTTTTACAAAACACAGTTACTTACGATCATTATATTCAATGTCTTCATGAACAGTCGTACTTTTCTTTCGAACAAACTAGTACTCGTTCTTATCTGCACCCAGGGATGGAAATAATCATGATTATTTTAAAATAAGCGAATTAATCGGATTATTTTGATTATAATCAAGATTATTTTGATTATAATCAAGATTATTTTGATTATAATAATATTTTAACTATATCAACAATAATTATGACATAGTTAAAGTCGCTAGAGTTTGCTCTAAGCTTGGTATTTGCTACTGCCAAAATGCCATTACCTATAGATATCTTAAATATTACAAGTTTAAGTGATTACCACATGCAAATTTCACTGTTAACAAGCACACCGCAGTAACTATTATTACAGTAATGATAACTTAGTAAGCCGGTTTTAAGGGTTTGAATGTTGCCATTAATTTCCTACTTTGGTTGTTCCTAATCGACTGCACATTTTTGTACGGATCAGGCCAAACAAAGTAGAAGACATACGTTCCTGACTGCGGAAGATTCAACAGCAGTGTATTATATTTTGAGTTGTTGAAGTTCTTTTGTACTTGTATATTAACAGTTGTGTGTCAACCTGGTTCTTGAATATAATCAGGTGAATTTCAATTTTGATCAAGTGATTATAATCGTGATTATAATCAAAACAACCCTGCCTGCACCAGTTGTACAACATTATTCGAAATATGCAGGCTTTAATAACAGTTTCTGACACCAAGAGGCATGTGTTAAGGAACAATAAGTCTCTCATACCGTCATTATAAAATTAAAGAAACTGGTGATGATTGATTAATCAAAATGTGTACTCATGACTGCAATTTATTGTACTTTTTTTTTACATTTTATACTCGTCATTTATGTTCATTCTTTTAGTTTAAAGTGATGTTACTCGTTACATTAGTATGTGCTATTAATTTTTATGTGCAACTGTATGCAAGTCATTTGTCATTTATTATTTCAGGAACGTTTTATGTAAATTCGATCCCAATATTTATGTTGATTGCATTGATTATATATATATATATATATATATATATATATCTTCTAATTTATTTTTATTATTTTTTAGTACGTGCAGAAGTAGCTTTGAAAGATTTTTACGTACTGCTAGCTGCAGTCCTTTTCACAAAATGAGATTTTACGAAGGAAAGGCATTTAAATGGCTCAACTGCTGTTCCAAATATTAGTGACTTGGACAATGTTTGAGAGGCATTTAAATGGCTCAACTGTGTCCCAAATATTAGTGACTTGGACAATGTTCGAGAGGCATTTAAATGGCTCAACTGCTGTCCCAAATATTGGTGACCTGGACGACATTTGAGAGGCTCATCTAGTCAACGACTTGAAAGCTCAGTTGATGGCCAATCGTACCAGATGTGGTACATATTTTTGCAATGGAATTCTAATCAAACCTGAGTTTAAAACTAATTGTTCTCACCGTTCAGAGTCTCCAGCATTACCGCACTGTAAATCGATATGTTATGTTTATGCACTCGATTTATTAATCTGTTGGATGCACTGTTTTGGCTTTCTTCCCTTTTTTTAATTGATCGTAACAATCTTTCTTCTTCTACCCGACCACACTTACTTATTTTACTAAGTGTGTAATTCCGACTATTTTTTTAATACACTTGACTTACTTGACTTTGTTCCTAAAAAGGCCTGAACACTGTACTCTTTAGCTTCCACCGGTAATTTTATTGTTTTAAATTAAATTATTATTTTTTAATTCGTGGACTGGCGTAAGTAGCATCCTTTGTCATGTCTGTTTCCATTTCACCTTCGACTTGGTTTTCAAACTTTTTTATTATATATTTTTTTTTATCTTGTTTACGGTTGACAATTGGTTTAGGCCAAGCTTTAAACTGCAATGCATTTTATTTTTAAGAAACATTGACAATGATACAGCTTTTCCCCTCACTTGTCCCTCACGTTTGGAGATGCCATCGGGGACCATTGCGTCCCTGGTAGGTTTAACCTTGGTGGCAAGGCATTTGTGACCCCAACCCAATACCATCTACCCTTCCTCTGTAGCCAGGCCATTGTCTTCGTTTTAAACTCTTGAAGTCCTAAACTTCTGTAATTTTAATTTTTGTTTTAACTTCGGATGCCAGGTAGTGACCACCAGGTCCTTGCCATTCCGGTTGCATTTGCAATGAACTTATTATTATTATTAAGCTTTGTGTTTTACGTACATTCTTTCCAAAATTGTATTATTTCCGTTACATTGATATAATTAATAATAAATTCAACTTTCTGTCCACAAAAGGGACATGGGGCAGGAATGGGTCGAATTATCAACCACTTACAACCTATCCAACGTTAAAGGATTCTTTTACAAAATAAACAGAGACCGGCACTCGATCTTCAATTGTTCAATCTTGTCTCATTGGGTTTTTCAGAAGCATGGTACTCTGGCCTTCATAGATGTGGTATAAGGTTTGCATTTTTCAACATTCTCTTAAACCCGGTTACAGACGAGGCCGTGACCACCTCCTCACTCAACGAGTTCCAGGCGGGGAACCACCCGGCATGCAAGAAGCACGGCAATTTAGCCTATTTAACCTATGTTTAGGGAGAACCAACATAAGGCTGTGACCACATGTTTTGGTGGGGTATGCTCAGCTAAAAAAACGGTATATCAACTGGTAATTTGTGGTGCAAGATATTGTAGGCTAACGTCAAGTCTGCCCTGAGGTGCCTTAATTCAATGTGAATCCATTTTTTAAATTCTTAGTCGTTCGGGGTATGTGTAATTTAGCATGCCCGGCATTGCCTTCGTGTACCGTCGCTGCACGGACTCCACCATGTCAATGTCCCCCAAATAGCCCGGTGACCAGGCCTGGCTGGCATAATCCATTAAAGGCCGCACAAACACTTTAGGCTCACTGCTGGGTTTCTCGATTGCCAGATGTGAAAGACCGTCGGACAATAGCAGCTGGACGATTTGCGAGCGCAGACACATTACAGCACTGAACATCAGATTTCAGATTTGACTCGAAGAGCACCCCAAGATCCCTTGCAGAATTCACCGTGTGGAGTACATTTGCCACCAACCAAAGAGTAATCTGACTTCACCGCCTTCCCCACATGGATATTGTACATTTATTTATAGAGAGAGGAAGCTTCCATGTAGTTGCCCAGTCTACAACTTCATCAATTGCATGCTGCTAGATTTGGGTGCCCGCAGAAGTTAAAGTTTGTAAGTGGCATTTTTAAGTCGTCTGCGAATTTAGCTTGTGTGATTTGTTCATTACTGCATTGAAGATCATTCAAAAGAAGAACAAAGAGCAGCGGGCCCAACAAAGATCTCTGTGGGTCACCACTAGTAACCACTTTATCAATGGATCTCGTACCACCAAGCACACCCCATTTTTGGTTATAGGTCCCTGCCGTTACAATATTTTGCTGCTCTAATGTAACACTTTTTTTTTAACGAAAAAAATATATAATAACCGTTGCTTTAGGTCGTTCGTGAAATGAAAATAACAGTTCTCATCGCCTCCGCCAGCACTTTCCCATTGCAGGGTCGCTTATTTTTCTGCCTCAGCCGTGTAGTGAAAATAAAATCATTGCTCAGTGATTTCTTTGCTCAGGGCTCAACCTGAAGGAGGAATTAAGAAAAGCTATTATGTTAATGGAGAGAGGGTCCATTACGGTTTTTTTTAATGAAGAGTTAGGCTAACGAAAACAAACAATTCTTAAAAATAAAATAAAAAATAAACTAAATCGAACTGTTCAAAATTACCTGGCCAGATGACTTGTGGGTTCCGGACGCATTCTTTCTTTCGTCCCGCTTCTGTAGTTTTCAGAGTCGAGCCATAATGATTTTGGAATTAGTCAAGATATTTTTGGTGCTGTTGGCAATGTTGTTGACAGTGACGATTTTGTATTTTTTCGGAGGAAATTACCTTTATGAGATGGTCAACAACATGGTTAAACAACGAAATTCTAATGTGGTTTCAACATCAAATTCCAACGAAGCAGTTGAACCATCTTTTGCAGAGAGTGATTCCTTCGATGGTCAGTTTATCAACCATGCTTGTCAATCACCGGCTGTACAACTTTCTTCCTTTACAGTGCAACGTACTAACAATAGAGTGAATTGGATTCTGCGTATATTTGAATTCTATGTAGATTTGGATTCTACCTTAGCTCCACAACAAGATTTCATCGTTTTCATCGGCTTTCAACTTTAATTATTCATCACGGAGGGCGACGATTTTTGGACCCGAGTAACGGTAGCGGTTACTTCCACTATATCAACAATAGCAATGGTTGCTTCTTCAGCCATCAATCAAATTCAAGAAACAGTGAAGGACTTGCAAGAAACTTTAAATCAACAACAGACTTTATCTGCTAGGACTTCCCCGGACGTGGATTCCCTGCACTGCAGCTATCATCATCAACAGGAAAATTCCAGCAAACCCGCCGATCTGTCGAGACCAAGAGGGGGGGGGGAATGAGGCTTAATGGACCAAGACTTCAACATGCAGTAAGTTGTAAAAATTGTGGTATTGATGGTGACGGCTCTGATCTGAACTTAGTGTGTGATAATTCGTCGGACTGTGCTTCGAACAGTATTAGCCATAACAATTCAATCGTCGGCAACAATGAAGAATCAGCAAACAGTGCTAGCGATCAGAGCGTCACGTGTGAAGCTTGTAGGGTTAACAATTTATCATTGTTAGGTTGCACTAGGCAAGCTGCACATTTGGTGCAGTTGTGTGATGATAATATTGATTCTGATATTGTTTTAGAGAAGACAGGGCAACAGCGTTTCTTTCAGGAAAGAAGATGAAGCGAAAATCGGTTTGCTTCGTCTAGTGACGACAGTATCACGAATAATGGTTTCGTTGTTGAGAGGTTGTTGGATTTGGACAGTTTTAGGCAGGATGTTTCATTTTCAGAGGGCTGTTCTGGTGTACAAAATACTTCAGCTTAACGACGATCAGAGTACATCGTCAATCGATAGTAGCGCATCACGCATGCACGAGTGGCGATTATATGATGATTATGTATATGCTTCTTACAATGTCGGCCAGGAATCTAATGTATACTTGGGCCGTGGATATTGTTTAGTGAACGGCCGTAATTGCATGTTTGTTAGGTGCAGCATCTGTGCTGACATGCGTAGCGCTTGTTATGACTGCTACAGGTGTTTGACATTTCCTTCGTCACCCAGTACGTCGCTTCGTGCTTAATATCAAGTGGTCGAAAGAGATTTGACCCCATGCACACCGGGACGTCACAATACGTCATCTTCTCATAGTTTATCGTCCGACCCTGACATTTCAACGTTATTCCGCGATAATGAGCTTGATGGGTACGTCCCCTCCCAGACCCAAAGCGAACCTGTCTTGCCGAGTGGTTCTTCACAACTGAATCAAGGAAACCACAGTATTGCGTTCGGAGCTAGGCCTAAAGAGAAAAAGCTTTGATCACGCCATGCAGTGTCATTCTACACCTAGCCCCCATCCTTAGAAGACATGAGGTTACCGCTTACCCAACCTGACAACAGAAGTCATCCAATGTCACACAAAGTCATCAATAGCCCCACAATTCAGCAGGACTCGCCGCATCATGACGTAACACTACCATTTTTATTCAAGACAAGAAATCGACGTGAACAACAATCCAAGACAGTCTACGTTCTTCTCGTGACCTACCTGCTAATAAGCATTACGTCAACGATCTTAGTACATCACGTAGTAAACAAAATCCTTTGTCTCAGCCAAGACATGCAAGACGTGCCTGCGGGCGTCAATAAATTGCGGAAAGACAATCATTCATTGCGGATTGGATTTCGTCGGCACCAGTGGACAACAGTTTAATAACTTAATGTATTATCGCAGTTGCAAGGTATCTCTAGAGAGACTGTGATGTGTGAAGAAAGGGATTGCACAAACCCTGTTCATCAACCTGTTCGTGCGGATATGCCTCTCCAGAACGATCTTCCAGTTCTCTGCGACAATCGAGAATTCACGATGACTGAATCTGCGATAAGCAAGTCGTCTATAATTCCGCATTCTTTCTCCTCGACTGATAAACATGCTGCTTCGCAAGATCAGCCGTGATGCGTCAAATGCTGTGGTAATGTTGCATTGGAAATGCAAGGGAAAGAGCAGACCTCTTTCTCTGCGGCTAGTGACCTTCGTTGAGGCAAACACACTCAAACCCCCAAGTGTGCCAGCATACAGCGGCCAGCAAGAGTCCTTCTGCTTAACTGCGAGAGCCCCACCCTCCACACCACTGAACGAATTCGTTCCATAGGCTTCAGTGGATATTCTGAAATATTCTGAAATATGCTTTGATTAGAAGTGACATTCGAAGAGGACGGAGCATTCAAATTGTCAGTGATCTCTAGTTGGTCGTAAACTGATTGTTTAAAAATCGTAAAAATCGTAAACTGAATGTTAAAAAACAAACGTTTTTGTTTTAATCGAGAGCCGTTGTATTGGTCTTGGCCGATCGCCGCTCATGCGGGGAGAGTCAACCTAAATGTTACGTGTGCAGTGCTGTTTCACTATGTATGGGACAAGTTTTAATGAACGAGTTCAATTCTATTCTGGTGACAGCAGTTGAAGCATAGTTGAAGTAACAAACTTTTTCGTTTTGAACTAAAATCTTTCTTCAAAACTAAAGCCGTTGCGGAGCGAAGCCGTTTAAATGCGTCATAGCATGCCATGCGTCATAGGTTAGCTTTGTTTTAGCATCACTCGACCCAGCACTTGCATAGTACAGAGAAAATCTGCTTGACTGTGGTTATTAAAGTGATGCTGCGTCTTTATGCGTTTGGTCATTTGATTGGTCTTAAATGTGTACGACAGGAGTTTTGCGTTACCGTTTTTGTGTGTTGATCACCAGATTCGTTGTCCTGTGTTCACAGTGGAGAGGAACCAGTTAAATATTCAGAGTATGGGTACTTCTTTCTATGATCGGTAAACTGAATCCTGCAGTTGTTTCGTGCATGTGGCAAACATAATTGTTTTGTGATTATTATGGCAAAGAAGACTTCATTATACTCGCGACCCAATACTTTCTCACACGAGGCGGAAAAAAGCAGCTCAACTGTGGCCAATGTGCTGCTGCATTCGTGTGTGCCAGTCTATCGAATCGTCTTACTGGTGTGTTTTATACTAGTTCCGATTGTGGGAAGTTCTTTCGCCTTCCAACACTCTGTCCAGCACTTTGTGCAATCAGTTCGCCTGGTTTGGGATTACTGTTGTGATTACGACTAAATCTTCACTCTCACTGCAGCACTTGTTTGTGCGAGGTGGGGAAAAACAAAACTGTGATTAATGCGTTGCTGCGTTCTTGTCTGCTGGTCATTGGATTTATCTTAATTTGAGTCTGAAGTGGAGAAATACCCGTTTGATTATTTGCGTTGTGTCTATTGATGTGGTAATTTTGGTTTAATTACTCACGTTCAGCGACCGAAATCCTCTTACCATCTAAAATTTTAAAATAACGGAAATGGACTCCTCAACCCCATGTTTCCCAACTCGCAGGAAGTCGCTTAGGTCAGTAAGGAAGCCTGCTTCATTTTCATGCTAAGATCACGATCTGTGGCTAAGCGAGCCAATAATAATGTCTCAATGCCTACTTAAATCTTACAATCTAACAGCTTAAGCGAAACTACAGTTTGCTACTCCCCTGATAATTTGGTCCCCGCTAACTCTGCTTCTAAACCAGATGTCACCGATCTACTTCGTTCTGTTGACCTCTCAGGTATCGGATGATTTATCCTTTTCCACTTGTCGACCCCCATCAATTCAAAAGGTTGGATTTTCTCCGGGGGTCAGTGAAAATGACAAACCCAAATCACTGCCAACCTTTCTTGAAAACTTTCGGAGTGAACTTAACGTTGGTGTAAGTACTTTAAAAGCACAGGTGAGCCTTATTAATGAAAGCATTAAACATTTGACTGCTGACTTCCAGCTGTTGCACACAGAAGCTTCTATTGGTAATACTGTATTGGCAGGCAAAATTGACCATTTGACCGGTGTGCTGGACCACTTTCTTAGCTCAATTCAGCAACTGCTTAAAATGAGCTTTTCTAATCTTGAACTTAAAATGGAAAATGCCCTCCTGAGCCAGTCGTCTATGATTGGCACATTTTTTGAGAAGGTTGCTAACCATGACATCACCGAGACGGGCGTAACCCATTTTTCACCAACCGGGCAGTCCATGCCACCACATCTATATCAGTAAATACTGTGGAGTCAATTACTAAAGTGAACGAAGTGCAAGTGGTTTCTGCACATATTGACAAGTTACCTAGCCGAGCTTCTGACGTTGACATGTTACCTAACTCATCCGTGCCCGTGGACTCCCACTCTGGGCGGTCGTTACACAAAGGAAACAGATCTTCTAATGGTAATTTGCCTTACCCTAAGAGAGTACCAAGATCATCACCTGCTGAAATTGAAAGGCTAAATCAGTTCAACCCTGCAGTCAACAGTGGCAGTACTCGGCATGCTTCAGTTGCACAACCATGTAACAATTCACCAGGACAGCTTTCCTCTCCAAACCCTACACAAAAAGTAAGGAAAAAATTAAAGTTCCTCATTATTGGCGATTCGCAGGTCAGGAAAGTTAAACTACCATGGAATATTGGCAACTCAAAGACCTGGTGCTTTCCTGGTGCCCGTCTTGAGCATCTATGTGACTATGTTCCCAACATTTTAAATCCTTTAGAAAATATAACCAATGTAGTGCTCTGTGCCGGGACCAACAATGTAGGTTTAGACTCTCCAGCAGTCATAGCCCAAAAACTCCTTGAGTTGATTGACATAATCAAATCCTTTTTACCCACAGTGCGCATCACTGTTATCAGTATCTTCCCTCAAAGGCAGCGATTCCGTGTACATCACTGGCCTTCCCTCCAACAGTATATTGTTCAGTGCAATGGCCATATTATGGCATGCTGTAAGGAAGCAGGAGTTGATTTAATCTCCTTATGGGATTTAATTTCACATAGACATGGCATCCTTGCATCTGATGGTATCCAATTATCTTCCCTGGGTAAAAAGCTGCTTGTTGATGCCATTATACAAAGTACGCTACTCGAGCGGAAACCATTTAACTTCTTCTCTTTTGAGGGAAACTAACCTTGTTTAATAGACTAATCGTTAGTCGTATGACGGAACATATTCCCAGTTTTCCTCCCACAAAATTGCATTTAAAATGCATACTAACGACAAGGGGGGGGGGGATTGAGGCTTAATGGCGCGTCGACAACTTGGT
>JAHWFP010146196.1:14591-32367 GCA_023313725.1 Lithobius niger
TGCACCACACATTACAGAGATATTATTCAAACCCCTAATCTAAATCTAGTCAATCTGTACCTCCTGCAAAAATTGAAAAACACCGGACAGGAAGACAGACTTATCGCCCAACTGACGCGCAATGTCATGTGGAAGATGGAAACGACGACGAACACCATCAAGATGGCGACAATCAACAAGTAAGTGCCGGACCGTAAGTGGCCGTCGACACCAATAACATTCAGGAGGGTCAACCCCCCGCAAAACGAAACAGTGAGTAAGTGGGTGTGACCAATGCGCAAACGGGCCAACACAACCTCCTCACGGCGACTGCGGCGACACGCCGAGTGCCACTCCACGACAGTGCCCTTAATGGCCGGTAATTTATTACCGTCCGTCTGTCCCACAAGGTTTACCAAAAAGCGTGTAACCTCAGACGCAGAGTTGGAAAGGCGTCTGAGGGAACAAGGCCGAGATCCCTACCGAGAGGGCCAAAAAGGAACCATTTCGCAGTAGAATCAGCTTGCTCATTCCCTGCTAACCCAACATGGCCCCGGATCCAGCGGTTTTACCGCTGGCCAGGCAAGCGGGAAAGCAAAGCTTGAACACGTTGTGTCAAGGGATTCCGAGGATTGTAATTTGCCAAGGACTCCAGGGCACTCATGGAATCACTAAAGATAATGAAATGCGTGCCCTGAAGGTCAAGGATCCATTCCACCGCCAAACCGAGAGCCAAAAGCTCTGCAGAAAATACAGAATAGCCTGATGGAAGGCGATGGGCAACCGTTACTCCCTTACACACACAAGCACACGACACGCCTACGTCTGACATCGACCCATCAGTAAACAGGCACTGATAACCTGCGTACTGAGAACTCAGCTGCCGGAACTCCTGTAAGTACCTTGCTGGCAGAGTTGAACCCTTCGGGAGGGACGCCAGAGCGAAAATGAAACTGCCACTCGGGACAAGCCAAGGGGCAACTGGCATTCTCCCAAGCGTCAAGACGCAGGGCATTTCAAAGGCTATCTCCTGACAGGACTGCTGGAGCCTATCGCGGAAATCACCCTTACCCACCCTGCATCTACCGACTCGCAAGTCTGGCCCAAAACTCATGGACCAAGCAGGACTGGATTGCACAGCACGCAAACGCACAGCATACTGAATGGCAAGCTGTCGCCGACGAATGGCCAAAGGTGGCTCCGAGGCCTCAGCATACAAGAAGTTCGAAATGCCCCAGTTGCCACACGCAGGCCACTGTGATGCACAGTGTCCAACATCTAAAGAGTCGAGTCACTAGCCGAACCATAGACCATACAAGCATAATCAAGTTTGCTGCGGACAAGGGCTCGGTAGAGGCGCAACATGGCAGTGCGATCGGCACCCCATGAAGTGCCCGACAGGACCCTCAAGATGTTAAGCGCCCGCAAAGCGTTGTCTTTAAGCTGACGCAAGTGTGGAAGCCAAGATAACCTGGAATCGAACATGACAACAGGAATTTGTGCCTGTCCCAAGTACAGGCAAGGATCTGGGTGCAGTGTTCGTTGGCGGCAAAAGTGGACGCACACAGTCTTGTCCGGAGAAAACCGGAAACCATTACTGACTGCCCAGGTCTGGACTTTGTTAATCGCCAGCTGTAGCTGCCGCTTGCAGGTCTGCATGAAAGCTGCCCGAAAGTGCAGGCCGAAGTCATCGACAAACAAAGACTGGGGAACAGCAGCTTGCTGAGCAATGGGGTTGATCCCTATAGCAAATAAGATGACACTAAGAACACCTCCTTGAGGCACACCATTCTCCAAGACAAACGAGCGGGAAAGAGTCGCCCCGACACGAACGCGAAAAGAACGACCTGAGAGGTAAGCGGAAAGCAGCAGTGGCATCTGTCCCCTCAAGCCACAGTCATAGAGACTACGGAGAATCCCATAACGCCAGGTCGTATCATAAGTCTTCTCCAAGTCAAAGAAAACCTGAACCAGATGATAACGCAGGCGAAAAGCCTCCCTCACATCTGATTCTAGGGCAACTAGATATTCGATAGTTGACCGAAACCGTCGAAAGCCACACTGGGACGCAGATAAGAATCCCCGTGATTCCAACACCCACACCAACTGCTCACTGACCATCCCTTCCATAAGTTTACAGACACAGCTAGTCAGAGCGATTGGGCGATAACTGGAAGGAGAAGTAGGGTCTTTGCCCAGTTTTAAAATCAGGATAACCACTGCTGTCCTCCACGATGCTGGAATAGAGTCCTCTGCCCACACACGGTTGAAAATCCCCAGCAAGAACTGCTGGGAAGGAAGAGGCAGATGTTTCCAGTTGATAGTGAACATCATCAGGCCCCGGGGCGGAGTCATGCGACTTGGACAAAGCTGAAACAAATTCCTGCCAGGTAAACGGTAAATTGTACTCCTCTAGCCCATCGGAGTAAAAGTCAAGAGAGTGAGCCTCTTCCCTACGCTTAATTCCGAGGAAACCAGGATCATAATGGTCATCACTCGAGACCCGCGCAAAAGCAGACGGAAGACAATCGGCGATATCCGGCACAGAAGAGATCACGGCATTCGCTACCTTTAACTGCGACACCGGGGAAGGCACGTTCTTCCCCGAGATCTGGCGCATCTTCCTCCACACGACAATGTTTACAACGATGTTTAAACAATGTTGTTTAATGTTGTTTAATGTTGTTTACAACGATGTTTACAATGTTTAAACGACAATGTTTGCAACAATGTGTGTTTGAGAAAGTGTCTTACGAGTGATACCAACGACGCTCATAGACAATGCGACAAACTCCACATTAACGATGAACTCGATTTTAGTTTTTAGACCCCGACATATGCCCATTGGCGTACGATTTTAAAATGTCGTTTTACAATACCACTGCTGTTCCTGAAGGTTCTTGTATTGTTGGTAACTTTATCGATAGGTCCGTTTCTTTTGTTCATCTAAATGTCAGGGACTTTTCTACTCAGAACAAATTCGATAAATTTGTATACATTCTTAATGCCACTAATGCTGAATTCGATGTCATATGCGTCACAGAAACGTGGTTCAACGATCAAAATCATGGTGTTTGTAACCTAGACGGCGGTTACACTTTTATAGCAGGAAACAGAATTCTAAAAAAGGGTGGAGGTATTGGAATGCTAATTAAAAACTGCTACAGCTTCCAGGTTAGACATGACTTAAAGTTTTCTATTGATGAATTGGATGGCCAGGGTATGTTTTTAGAAATTACTTTTGGGCACCATGTGTATGTTGTTGGAGTAGTCTATAGGCCTCCAGCTGGCAACATGCCTAATTTCAGCAGTGCATTTAGTTTTACTATAAAAAAAATTTGTGCAGAGAAAAAAAGAGGTTATATCTTAGGAGACTATAATGTTGACTTAAATAAGTATTTGTCTGATTACGCCATTTCATCTATTGTGAATGATTGGCTTTCTGTAGGATTTGTTCCAATTATCACAAAACCAACTAGAATTACGGACTCCTCTGCTACAAGAATTGATAATATTTGGACGAATCATTTAAGCAAGGGAACTCATACTGGCATTATCATCTCTGATTTCACCGATCATTTTCTAATCTACGTGTTCTTAGAATCTAATAAGCTTAGTAAAATACATCCTTGCTATAAGATTATGCGACATTACTCTGAAAAAGGTTTTAATAATTTGGTTGAGGGCTTAAAGAATGAAATGTGGAACGAGTTAAATCTTAAAGATGACGTAGACCTATTGTACGAAAATTTCTTAGCCAAATTCACACATCACTTGGATATTGCATTTCCCATAATTGAGCCCAACTTTAAAAATGAAACTACCATCAAACGAGTTAAAAGGACTCAAGAGTGGGTTTCTCCAGAACTGCAAAAACAAATCAAAATGAAAAATAAGTTGTACAGGAATTACATTAGGAAACCAGATGCTAATAATAAAGAGAAATACAAATCTGCTTACAAAAACGTTAACATCCTTATTAAGGAAGCAAATAATAATTTTTATGGCAACCTTTTTAAAAACAATAAAAATAATAGCAAGGAATTATGGAAAGATTTGAAAAAACTTACAGGTACCCACAAACCCCATAACATGACTCTTCCACATGCTAGCCTGAATTCCAATGAAGCTCCTGGGTTGGCTGCAGAATTGAATTTGCACTTCGTCTTCATTGGACCCAAGTTGGCTGCTAATTTGCCTACCGTGCCTAATGTGGGAAATACGGGAGCCAAGTTTAACGATTCACTTTTCTCGTGACCTACTGACGCATGTGCGATCGAGGGCATTATTAGGGCATTCCCAGACAAAAAATCAAGTGGTTTTGATGACATTAGCATGTTACTGGTCAAACGGTGTTATAGGTATTTGTCACCACCTCTTGCACAGCTCATAAACAAATCCCTTACGACAGGTTGTGTCCCGAACCAGCTCAAAAAAGCAAGGTTATTCCTCTCTACAAATCTGGTAATGTTAATGATTTTTGTAACTATAGGCCCATTTCTTTGTTGCCTGTTTTTTCAAAAGTATTTGAAAAAGTAGTATATAAGCGTTTACATTTCTTTCTGGAAAAACACCATCTGTTGAGTGACAATCAATTTGGTTTTCGCAGGGGTAGATCTACAGTTCAAGCAGTACACACTGTCGTTAATAAGGTTATCGAAAACATTGAACTAGGTAACTTTACCGTGTCTGTTTTTTTGGACTTATCCAAAGCCTTCGACACAGTAGACCACGATTTACTTTTAAAGAAACTTTCCTCAATTGGTATCAGAGGTGTTACTTACAATTGGTTTTAAAGCTATCTAGTGGGTAGAACACAGTTTACGGATCTAAATGGAGTTCAGTCTCCACTACTGGGAATTACTTGCGGAGTGCCACAAGGGTCCATCTTAGGCCCAATACTTTTCTTGGTGTACATTAATGCTATTTTTTCTTGTAGCAAACAGTCGTTCGTAGTTGGCTTTGCAAATGATACCACGTTAGCATATTCCGGAAAGACTTGAATGTCCTTATCAGCCACGTTTTAACTTTGATCTTAAAAGATTTACCCACTTCTTTGATTCTAATAAATTGTCATTAAATGCTAAGAAAACTAAATATGTGATAATGGGTTCGAGTCAAAAAATTGTGCAAATTGATCAAAATGAGGCACACGTCATCAAAATTTCAGACGTCGTACTCGAAAGAGTGAGCAATGTTCGTGTTTTAGGTATTGTCCTTGATGATACTCTTTCATGGACACCACAAATTAACTACGTGTGCAGTAAAGTTGCCAAAGGATGTGCTATCCTGTCTAGAGTGAAAGGATTTGTTCCATCTAAATTATTAAGAATTCTATACTTTGCATTTGTCTATCCCTTAATTTTATACGGGATTACTGTTTGGGGTGCAGTTTCTAACTGCAAGCTACAACGTATTCTTGTACTTCAAAAAAGAGCAGTAAGAAGTATTGCTAAGGCAACTTATGACTACCGTTCTTTGCCTCTGTTTAGGAAGTTTGAAATTATTAATGTTGCTCAACTTTATCAATACAAGGTTTGTCTTTATATGCACAGCCTTGTTTACACTGCCAGCGAAACTCGGTCTTGCTTCAACAGACTTATCCGTGTGAAAACCTTCCATGATTGTCACGATTACAGCACCCGTAACTGTGATAAGCTCGTCTTACCCAGGTGTAGAACTGACCATGCAAAACGCAATCTCACCTACACGGCTGTAAAAATCTGGAATTTACTGTAATCTCTAAGTATCAAGCAGGTGAAAAATACCAAAAAACTTGCGTTTACTTTAAAACAGTTTTTTATACATCTTAATGAATAGCTATTTTCATGCTGGTCTCTTCTTAATATGTATTCATTCTTAAATTTGCTAATTGGTCGTTTCTTTCCGAATTGTAGGTTCTCCTATTTACTCGTAGACAATTATATATGTGTTTATATATATATATATAGTTTAATTTGTTTTGTTTCACCACGTTAAGCATTTACATGTTGCTAATACTGTATTTAGGATCCCATTGCCTTTTGTATTTTGTTACCATATTATGCTTTGACGTTTTGTATGTATAATGGGTTCTTCCCTATGAAACAGGTTCGTAAGAACCTCGGGAAGTTTTCCCTTATGTTTTCACATAAAAATAAAATTCTATTCTCTTCTATGCTACTCACAGACCGAGATTGCGGGTGGAGGAAGAGCTACGCTTGCCAGCCATGGGTGGCCTGCCGGCTACGGGTGGAGGGAAGAGGAAAGGATTGAGAGCACTGCGCTGCCGCGCTTGCTGCGGTCAACTACTAGCCACAGCAGTGAAAAAGCTCACTTCGGCCCTAATTATCGTAGAGCAATGAGGTGTGGACCGTTGGGAATCTTAGGGAGCCAGGAACAGAATGAGATGTTACACTGTATACCTGGGTATCGACACCAAAAACGAACTTGCCAAGATTCTCCGGATACCAGGACAGCCATACCGCTTCAGAGTTCCTGACTGCCCTGAAGAAGTACACTGAAGCTTACCAGCTTTCTACGAACTTTGTGCTGAGAACTATCATACCACTAGCACTAGTTGGACCGGCAGAGAAGTGGTTGAGTTTCGTTGGACCTTTCTCTACATGGAACGAATTTTTGAAGCATTTCACTTCCAGTCCTACCTACAGTAGAGGACTAGAGATGCGGTTTCAGGCGCCGGATGAGCCGATAGGGTTTTTCCTCAGAAGTATAAACGAATTTTATAAGCGTTTGGACCCTACTACTCCGGATTCTGTTCGTGTGGAGAGGGCCTAAAGACATCCGAGCTACCGCACCTTACTCTGGCAACGCAACTTTACTGTAATGTCTTTGACATGGACACACCTAAGCCCCGCGTGGGCACCAATGGTAAGAACTTGACACGGACTACCAGAGTGTAGGCTACAGCTGATAAGACACTTTACTTCCTGTAACGGGTGGTATAAATACAGTAGTACAGGAAGTCATGTGATGTAGTATCAATACTATACAGACATTAAATGGACTAGCCTATTAGGTGAATTAGGGTAAACTAGGTAGGGTTAACATATAGACGCTAAATTGATGGCGGCCATTGTGGAGCCACAAATGACGACTCCACAATACAGAGAACAAGAAAAAAATCATGAATTACGAAGGCAAGATATTTTTTTAGTTCACTGTCTATTTTTAAAGTAGTTACATAAGTTTTTCGCTTTCGAAGGAAAAAAAACTAAACATTTTTTTGAAAGTTGGTTACAAAATACAAGAACTCAAGATGTACAGGGTTACGCAAAAATTAAACGTCTCAGAAACTAACTGAAAACTTGCCAGTTTTAAACTTTATAATTTTAGGAGCAATTTTTTTTTCTTTTTGTAACATTCATTTAGAATCTTTGGTTGTTATTTTTGTTGTACGTAGCCTTTTTGGTTAATTTTCTTTTGGCAGCAAACAGTACTGCAGCTAAAACGCTACAGCGTTGCTGTGGGACATCTGGCGTCTAATTGAACAGGTTGCAGATGTTGCATTTTGGTTAGAACTACACCGGAGTGGAAATTGCGGCTCCAAGCATTTTTTGTCCCGATGTGTGAAGAATTGTTGACATGAAAAGAGAAAAAAAGATACAAAGAGATAAAACCGTGAAATTATTTTTTCGCACATACAATATACAATACATGTTTTCCTAATTTTAAAGGCGGACGTTTAAAATTAACAGAGCCTATTCTCTGCACGATTAACTAGGGACAGACATGTTAGCGTTACTCGCTACAATTTAAAAAGAATTTTCATTAAATTCACGGGCAACGGATTATTACGATTAACGAAGAAATTGTAGCCACCTGGTAAATTAAAATAAAACTACAAATTTAGCTTGTCTGGAGCCTTTCACAGTCTTTTCGAACGATTTGGTGGATTTAGAAATTGCGCAGCAATATCATCCCGAGTTGGTAATTGCACAACTTTACGTTTGTGTGGCTTCACTTTCAATTTTTAATAACATGACTTAGCATTTTTTATTAGCATGACTTAGCTTCGGTGTTGTTTTTGTTTAGCGGATGTCACAACCGATGAAGGTTGTGACATTTCTGGCTTTAGAATTTCTACGGAAGAGGCGCCGTTGGTGTTAGCCAAAGGTGATTGGGTGTTTACGTTTGTAAACTCATCCACTTCATGTATGAGGGATAATTTCGCTGGAGATTTCCTGCCACCTGGTGACTTGCTAGGCAAATTTTCAGGTGATTTTCCCAGCTGATTGATTGGTGGATTGGAGCCCTCGGCAACAGAAATTGACTTTCTGGATTTGCTAAGAGATCTGCGAGCAGGAACTACGTCAGCAGAGCTTGGCTTCTCACGTTTACTACCGCCAAATGACATGCGTTTTGAAAAAGAGTGAAGTTGCTCATTATTATTCACGCCGGAATTATTGCTTTTCGCCGTCGGATTAAGTGATTTTGGTGACTGCTCAGGATATTCATTTTCAGTGGTATGCAATCTTAGCTGTTCGCGATGTTTGCGAATCGTATTACCGATAGTATCAACGACAATATAGGATTGATTACTGCCTATCTGACTTACGACACCTTAGACCATATCCTATCGTTGTGGTACTATAGTCACGGTACCAAACTTTATCGCCTATTTGATACAGTTTCAACTCACGCTGGTGCGTGCTCTGTACTTGTTGTAATTGTTTACAGCGTACGGCTGAAATAGGGTCGGGGAACAATAAATCCAGCCGAAACTTTGATTCTTGGTTAAAGTATAATTTTCTGGGTGTTACTTGCGTGGTAGCGGAGATAGTGATACATGCTGATTAACAAGTAAGAGTTTATACTTTCTTGAATAGTAGACCCCTGACGCCGCGCGCCTTGTACACTCTCTTAAAATTGTGGACATAGATTTCTGCCAAGCCGTTGGTCCA
The DNA here is from genome assembly GCA_023313725.1 of Lithobius niger. Lineage (NCBI taxonomy): Eukaryota > Metazoa > Arthropoda > Chilopoda > Lithobiomorpha > Lithobiidae > Lithobius > Lithobius niger. Next base: position 23,474 of record JAHWFP010146196.1, read on the forward strand.
GGGCGCAAAACTCGGCCTCGTCATGTGCCTAATCCCATTGGATTTTAACCAATTTTGGAATTCTGAGGACATAAATTGGGCAGCATTGTCCATAACTAAGCTGTCCATTAAACCATATTGAGCAATATGTTTGTTTAGCACGTCGATACCTCATGCAGACGTGGTGGACTTCATTTTATGCACAAAAGGGATTTCAGAATGTGCGTCCACTAGGATAAAAAACATATTTATCCATCGGGCAAAGGAAATTCACGTGCATCCTAGCATTACGCTTTAGTGGATATTCCCATGTGTGTTTGGGCCCGGCTGCTTGAGTTTCTTTATACTCTTCACAATTTTGGCATGATTAACTTTGTTTTCTATGTCAGAGTCTATTTTAGGCCACCAGACTTTTTGCCTAGCTAAACCTTTCAATTTACCTATGCCTAAGTGAGCGCTATGTAGATCTTTCAAGATTTGTCTCCGCAAGGCCGACGGCATCAGGACTCTATACCCCCAATATAAGGTTTCGTTTTCAACCGAGATTTCAGTACGGCAACGGATTGGGAATTTGGCATTTGTCAGGCCCAGCCATGGTTCACGTAGCGATAAACTTTGGAAAGAACTTTATCACGTTTGCTTTCGTGAACTAATGTCTCGTTTAAAACTGGTAGGTTTGAAACAGTTTCTAAAGCAAGAACATTGTATTGTGCGTCAGCTTTTTCGAACTCCTCTGTATTTGGTAGGGGAAGTCGAGATAACGCGTCAGCTGTTAAGTTAAGTTTACTGGGAATATATTCAAATTCGTAGTCTTAAGCATTAAGCATCACTGCCCAACACTGAACCCTGGCGGCTGCCATTTGCGGTATTAGTTTTTTAGGGCCAAAAATCCATACTAGGGCCTTTTGATCAGACTGAAGTATGAATCTATGACCGTAAACGTATTCATGAAACCGTTTCACTCCCAAAGCCACACTGAGAGATTCCTGATCAAAATGAGAGTAGCCCATTTCTGCTCACGTGAAGCGAAAGCTATTGGTCTAGATTCATGATTTTTCATGACATCCATGAAGCACGCGGCGACCCTGTAAGGTGAGCTGTCACAAACGAGTTTGAGCTTTAATTTCGGATCATAGTGGACCTGAACTTTAGATATAAGAAATAATTCTTTTACTTTACTCACGGCTCGGTCGCATTCTGCCCCCCCCCCCCAAACCCACTTCACACTTGGGCTTAATAAACGTGTAACTGGTGACAGAATATGAGCGAGATTTTGTAGATATTTTGAGTAATGGTTACAAAACTCAAAAAGCTCTATAGCTCTTGAGTACATGTTGGGTTAGGAGCGTTTGTGACTGCTTCAATAACCTCAGGGAGTGTATGCAGGCTCTCTGCATTTATCATGTGGCCTAAATATTTTAATTCAGGCCGCGACAGTTTGCACTTCTCGATCTTAAGTTTGGCTCCTGCATCTTGTAAAACATTTAATGTTTGTTTAAAGATTCGTCATGTGCAACCCCCTTCACCAGGATGTCATCGTAAAATAGGAGACATTTGGTGATTTTACTGGTGACTTGAGTCATTACCCTCTGGAAAATTCCAGGGCTGGACGCTAGGCCCAGAGGTACGCGAAGGCATCTAAACAAACCCAGGGGTGTATTTATTGTTAAAGCTTCTTGTGACTCTTTATCGAGTTCAATTTGCAGAAAGGCATCCTTAAGGTCGGTAAGGGAAAAAGTGTCACTGCCTGCTAATTCGCTAAATAATTCTGTGGCCGTGGGGACTGGATAGTGGTCAACTTCCAGTTGGGGGTTCACGGTGGTCTTGTAATCACCTATCACCCGGATTTGACCATCCAGTTTATGAACTATAACGATGGGGGTAGACCACTGAGAGGTCTCCACAGGCTCTAGAATTCCAAGGCCAACCAACCTACGAATCTCTTGGTTAACCTTTTCTTTAAGTGCTAACAGAACTGGTCTTACACGACAGTACACAGGCTTCGCATCAGGTTTTTAATGAATTTTAGGTTTAAAGTTCTTAAATTTACCCATACCTTCGCTAAATAGCTCAGGGAAACCCTTTACTATTTTGGAAGTGTCAACTGGTATAATACTAGTTTTAATTTTCTTTACACTTTTCTTAGGTTTAACTTTTGCTTGCAGGTCATAAAATGGATGGAAATTAACCCGAAAAATAAAGCCAATCCTTTCCCATTAAAGCAGATTTATACAATTTGGAAACTAAAGCATCCAAGTGTTCGATTTGACCTTTAACTTCAACCTTCAGACTTACAGTGTAAATCGTGTTCTCAATTCCGTCAGTGATGAGTGGATAGAATACAGACTGAGCTTTAAAGGACAATCTGCAAACTATTTCTGATGCCACTCAATAGGAATAATGGACGCGTATGCCCCAGAATCAAGTTTATTTCAAGCTTGACACCATTTAGGCAGACTGGCAATTTCCACTTATGAATTTTCATAGAATTAATTACTACTATTATCTTACTGGTTTGAAGGGGAATTGAAATCTCGTCCGTAGCCTAACTCAGTCCAAGATTATTATTTTTCAGAACAAGATAGTCGTTTTCTGAATCACTATCAGACCCGGAACCGGACTGAATTTTCGGCAACAATATCCTGGTAATTTTCACTGTTGCTGTAACTTTCGCGTTCAAGCTTATGAACGCGTTTTTTGTAACTATACTTCTGTTTAGACTGTGGCTCAAATTAACGCTATTCTGAACAGCACACATCAGTAATATTATTTCGGAAAATAATCAGGAAAATAGTGATTCAGAGGATAGCGACAGGCCACCATCCGTTTCGTTATTGTCAGAGTATACCCCTAGTTATATCTGTGAGAAGAAGTGATTTTTCAGTGAGCAGAAGATCTCGGGAGCAGGATAGCTGCTGAAGCTTTACCGGGTGTCTGTTCCGTCTTAAGTGAAAGGCTACAAGCAGTATGTGTTTAATTTTCTTTTCCAAAAGAGGCTGGGGGGAAAGATGAAGGAGGAAAGGGAGGGTACGAAATGACTGTTAAGAATGACTTTTAAACAATTTACAATCCAAACCTTGACACATTCAAGAAAATCGTTCATTGCATAAAATGTGAAGACTGCGTACATTTATGTAGGACAATGGCATAGATCATTGGGCTTGAGGAAACAGGACCGTGCTTGGGCAATAGTCAAATTAAACCAAGCCTATGCAGCGTCGAGGCATTCAGATGACACAAACCACACGAGTGATGTAGCTGGAGCCATGGTGATGATTAACAAGGAAGTGTAGACAAGATAAGAAGGCAGTTAGAGGCCTACACAATTACAGTAAATAAAGGTCGTGCATTAAATATAGTAAAGAATTTTAACCATATGCAGAGATGGCAAGAAGTTTTTAAAACTTTTCCAATAAACAACATACTAAAAAATATAACGTTCAGTGGTGGTTTGGTCACGTCCATTGTGGTGTGTGTGTTTTTTTTTAATGTATTGTTAAGGAGTTTGGTTGATTATAGCAATCATATTCATTCTGTGCGTTTTTATTTGTACTTTGGATGACCAAGAGAAACATGCAGTTTTCAGTTTTACAGTTTTTACCGTTTTCCCGAAAATTAAATAGCGCTTCAGTATATGTCTTGTAATGTTTCCCATTCCAGGCAACATGCTACCAGGCAACCTTCCTGTATATCCTCACACCTCCCACAACTTGTACGGATTTTGGTGAAATTTTCGATGAACTCGAAAATCTTGACTTTGCATGTTGGCCTCCCTGCGTTTAACACGTTGTTATTGAATACCCCGAATGTTTACACGACTCACATAGCTGCCCCCCAAACATATGTTAATTACTGAAGAAATGCTTTAGCCATTTTACACTTGATAGCAGCGGCTGCAATAATATGGGGGCCATGTGTTCCACAAACATCGTTGTGGACGATTTTCAGTTCTGCGAAAGGGATTGTGGACGTCGAGCACTACATACATCGATTATGCAAAGGATGCTCAAATAGGATCATCATGACTGAGTAAGAGGCTGCGGCAACAATGACTGTATCTTTTGAAAGGGTGATTGTTTTGAAGGACTGCAACGGCCTGCATTTATTAAGTTACGAGTCCGGCAAGTACAGCCTATGAAAACAAGTGTTGTGCATGTCTCCTTCCAATGACATTCGTTACTTACGAATACGAGTATGACCTTTCTGCAAGTTGTTGAGGTCATCGGGAAGAACGACATTCTCTTTGAAATATATTTTTTTCCTGCATCTAAAACATTACAGTGATTCATCCTACATCTACGATTTTATTATGTTACTCTATGAAAATTAGAAGGAAGCAAACAGAATATGAGTTGGGAATTAATCTTGATTGTTAGGACTGTTCCCCCCCCCATTTTTTTTTGCTAATTCAAACATAAATTAATGGACTTAGTCTCTCTGGCTGCGTAGGAGTTGGGACTTAGTCTCTGGCCGTGTGGCATAATTAGTCAATTGTACGTGGTGGAGGGGGTATAATCCATGCCATACCTCTGTACGTATGTGATTAGGGTAATTTAAAATAGCATTCAAACATTTCACATTTCGCAATACAAATTTGGAATTTTATTTTGAAGTAATGTCTTGAAGACCCCACAGGCACATTTGGTTGCTGTAGGCCTTTATTTAGCATCAGAGGGCACAGTGATAATTGTACCCCACTATCTCAGGAGGGTGCAGCCAGTCGTAATTAAGTTATTATTAATATTTGCAACCATTTTAATTAGGGGCTAATTACCTCATTAATATTCTGTATCACCTTAATTAATTTATTATTGGGTTACCGTCATTCTAGGTTTATCAAACTACCTTGGACTCAGGTAGTGTGGGGGTAGCTATACAGGATAGCCTAGGAAGCTGGTGTGCTGGGCCCTTCACAGAGGGCGCTAGTTGGACTTTCTGCTTGCTATTTTCTACCCCTTTGGTAACCATGACACTTAAGGGAATGGATCTTTGTGTCGGGGACGCTCTCTCTCCTGGATGCATGACCAGTGAGGTTGGTCCGTGTGCTGGAGAATCGGTATGCAGCAAGAGGCTGTCCCACTTGGAGTCCAGTAGCTAAGGTAAGTACTCATAGAGGCTGGTTGCTTTCAGAGTTGTGGTGCTGTGTTTGGATGTCAGATACTTGGTGTTACTTGGTCTGTTAATTGAGTGATGCACTGATCAACTAAGAGTCAATTGGATATTACTTGGTTTGTAGCCCTTGTAAAGGCCTAGTTCAACTTTTGAATAAACCTTGAATTGTTCAAAACCAGTTCTTTTACTTTCTCTCATTCAGAACACTAGTGACAGAAGTTGACACAATTCCCCAGGCAACTTGTGTTACAGTAGGTCCAAAAGAAAGGATTAAGATCGGAAATTTGCCCCTTCGTTTTTATTTCCACCATGCCCCCTCACCCCATTAGATTCAGACTTGTTCGTTCCCAACCACTTTACCGAAAGTTATCTTATCCATGGGTGTGAATTCTTCTCCCTCCCCGTACCTTATACGTACCCACCTCCACTTTCTTGTTGTCATCTTTCTCCACATGGCTTTCTGTTGCTGCTATGCTACATTTTCTTTCTTCATATTTAAATGTAAGAAGTTGAAAAACGTGAATTTGGTAATGGTAACAGATCGCCAAGCAAGGTCACACACCCCTGGTAAAAAATTACACGAACTCCATCGTTTCTGTATAGATGGACTCAAAATTACTAAAATACACCCAGGAATCAAATTTGTTGAGAGAGTATGGTTTGCTCCACACATCAACTTTTAATACTCAGGAATGCAAGGATGCAAAGAGTGATTTTAAACGTAGTTTTTACAAATATTGTAATAATACAAACTTGGGAAAACAATACAGAACGTAAGACAGTACGTTAATGTGAACTTACTATTAATGATAAAACAGACCCTTACTTCAGTGAAGACTACTGTGGATAACGGTGATTTTTTTTAATGAATTGAAGACCGATGATGTTGTGGAGAGGGGGGGGGATAATAAGTGGTTAGTTAATCCACCCTCCTCACAATTTATGAAGTTGCTTTAATTACGCTCTTATAGACCCAGCTCTCCATCATAATATTTGTAATCATCAGTTACACTACACACCTGGGTTGGATTTGTAGTGGGGGGGGGGGGAACCTTTCGTAACATGAGTGCTGAAATTTACAAGACATGGAAAAACTACACTTGGTGAGCAAAAGGATTGCTAATATTAAGCAACCTTTGTTATCGGTTTATTATAAAATTACAATCAAAACTCAGGTTGGGGTTTCAATTTTAACGTTATACAATTAATATTTCAACTCACGCCTGATTACTGAATCTGATTAAAAATTCTAGAATGTTTTATCTTTTTAGTGAAACGACAAAATAACTTTAGCGACATCAAGCATGCTTCTGCTTAAAAAGCTTACAAAAGGAGAGAATCGGATGGGTACCACAAAAATACGCAGCTAACGAATCGCTCCCTGAGCGGGTGGATGGAAATTGGCTTCGCTGTAAGACATCAACACAACCAAGGAGAAAATTTGCAGCAACTTGGACACAAAACGGTAAACTTCAAAACGGCTGCTGAACATATTACCAACACTCTCGTGTTACTGCTACACTAAGTAAACATGCAGAGAAAGACAACTATTATTTCCACATTGAGAAGCATTAACAACTCGGACACTCCTTGAGCCTTTGTATCGATGAGCAAAAATATAACATTCCATCCGGAATACTTGGCTCAACTTGTTTGTTGAAGAACAGCAACTTGATATTTTCGTAAACGGAATTTGGCTTCTATTTCAAAAATACAATACTATCAAGTTTTTAAGTAATCGTTGTACTCTGCAAAACAAAGGTGGAGTCGGCACTCAGCGTCGATTTCACAGCAAACCTTTGGTTCAACGTTAAAACCCTCCATATAATGAAGACGGATTAACACAAAAATGGGTTTAAAGTTATACGGTAATCAGGATAGTACTGATGGGTCGGAAAGTACAATGCACTTACTTATTTTTTTTAAGTCCTGAAGGCAAATACTGGGTCAAGTTCCGCCAACCACAATGAGTCAACTCAAACCGGGGAAGGCCACCTCTAAATGGAATATCCAATAACCCATGGAAAGTCTGCACTTGAAGAAATAAGTGTCCTCCCTTGGTTAAGGACCAGCCCTAACCGAGGACAGTCGACCGTAGCCACCAGACCACCTGAACAAAAACGTCCAGCTGCCAAGTGCATGCACTAATTCATTTTTATACGCATGACGCCTCTGCAGAAAATAGATTTACATGTAAACACAAATTATAAATAGCTAAAAATAGATTTACATGTAAACACAAATTATAAATAGAACACACAGAATTTTAAAATACAGATTCTAATAGACTTCGCATCTAAGCGAAAACATTAAATTAAACCACGCAAATACAAAATTGTTAACGCTAATAATTCACACTGCAAATTATATTCACTGAGTTTTATATCAAAACGAGAAGATTGGCGCCGCCTAATGAGGTGAGGGGGGCGAAACGGTGGCTTCGTCAGTTGTAAACGAAACGTACCCACAAAGCATCTTCACAATGTTTATACAGACATGGCGAGTTCCTTACATGTTTTTGATAAAAGTTCCTACCCTGTAGACCACCCATTGTAGGTGTAGTCTAGGCAACATGCCATGGGGGGGTTGAGGCTTAATGGCACGTCGACAGCTTGGTCATTAGCGCCATCCTCAGTCACAGTGCAGCGGTCCGGGTTGCCACTGCACCACACATCATAGAGATATTATTCAAACCCCTAATCTAAATCTTGTCATACATCTGTACCTCCTGCAAAAATTCAAAAACACCGAACAGGAGGACAGACTTATCGTCCAATTGACGCGCAATGTCATGGGGAAGACGAAAACGACGACGAACACCATCAAAATGGCGACAATTAACAAGGAAGTGCTGGACCGTAAGTGGCCGTCGACATCAATAATATTCAGGAGGGTCAACCCTCCCGCAAAAGGAAACAGTAAGTCGAGTGTGACCAATGCGCAATCAAACGAGCCAACACTACCTCCTCACGGCGACTGCGGCGACACGCCGAGTGCCATTCCTCAACAGTGCCTTTAATAGCTCGTAATTTATTACTGTCCTGTTTGTCCCACAAGGCTTGCCAAAAAGCGTGTAACCTTAGACGCAGAGTTGAAAAAGCGTCTGAGGGAACAAGGCTGAGATCTCTTCCGAGAGGGCAAGAAAGGGCCCCTTTCGCTGCAGAATCAGCTTGCTCATTTCCACCTATCCCAACATGGCCCGGGATCCAGCAGAAAAGGCAACAGGCCATGGCTGGCTGTTTTTAAAGATGAATGTAGTGATAAAATGTAAAAACTTTGTTGGTCTTATGAGTAAATTGCATTATTTCACTTGCAAAGATGTTAAAAAGGTAGGTAAAGGGGTACAGAAAGCTGTTTTACAGAAGACAGTTACTTACGATCATTATATTCAGTGTCTTAATGAACAGTAGTACTTTTCTTTCGAACAAACTAGTATTCGCACTTACCTGCACCAGGAGTGCTACATTATTCAAAATAAGCAGGCTTTAACAGAGTCTGACACCAAGAGACATGTGTTAAGGAACAATGACAGTTTCTCGTACCGTCATTATAAAATTAAAGAAACTGGTGATGATTGATTAATTAGAATGTGTCCTCATGACTGCAATTTATTGTACTTTTTTTAACATTTTATACTCTTCATTTATGTTCATTCTTTTAGTTTATAGTGATGTTACTCGTCAAGTTAGGATGTGCTGTTTTTTTTAATGCAACTGTACGCAATTCATTTACTTCTGGAACGTATTGCATTTTATGTAAATTCGATCATAAACATTAATGTGGGTTGCATTGATAAATATTAT
>JAHWFP010146197.1:496-35387 GCA_023313725.1 Lithobius niger
CCCCCCCCCCCCCCCCCCCCCCCCCGGTAAGGTTACCTTACACACGACGAAAAACATTTTTAAGAAATACATTGGATTAACTAAATAAACTAACTTACCCAAGGTTGTAACATACGTTGAAATGCGTCACAATTTTTACACTGGAACAGTTATCAGCCAAGCAACTTTCCTTTATTCCTTGTATTTTGTGAGAGGAATATTGTATACTCCCTCTTTTTAGTATACATTGCTGTTATCAGATCTAGGCATATTTAGCTGTAAAACCCAGCAAATTCACGCAATTTCCAGTTAAATAAGTCCTCTCTAAGCGCTTATACGTCTTTGTTTCTTTCCCCTTTTCGTGTCGGAAAAAAAACCACCGTTGGAATTTGTAAGTTGCGACTAAAACCGCATATTAAAGCTACAACCTAGTGTACGCCCGCTAAGTTGCACACCAACAATGTATATACTAAGGTCCGTCGCTGGACAATGTATCTTGATTAGTTCACCACAATGCATGCCCTAACCCCTTTCCTTTATAGGGCAGTGACAAGACGTAGTATTATTGTATATAACTCTATGGCGGAGCCAGTAATTGGGTTGGCTGCAAGGTGCACTGGTGGGGGAAAAGAAGAGCATCTTACTGAAGTCAATGCTATTAGACTGGATTTCTTAGGCTTAAAACGCGCGAATTTTGTCGATTTGTTGACAGTTGTTGACATTTTGAAGCAAGTGGAATCTTTATTTTCCAATTACAACCTAAGCAGCATAAGGGATTGGAGAAAACAACGGTTTTTTAAGCCTACAAAATCCACTCTGAAAGCACTGGCTTGACTAGAAGTGCCGTTGTTCAACCCACCATTTCAATCTAGTGCCCCTTGCAGGTATCTCTCTTTAGCCATATGACGTTACTTGACGCTGTTCTATTGTTACTTTTGACGCCTCTGTCTTATTATTCTTCCCCCCACCCCCCACTCGTCTTTATTATCAACCACATTGTTTCCAACAAACGTTTGTAACATCATACCTCTATTGTACAATCCCGGCTCATACGGCTAAAAATGTTAACTGGCTCCCTCTCCTGCACAAAATAACAACTTTGCGTGTTTCTTTTTTTTTTTTTTTCTTCAACGTCTTTTGCTGAAGCAAATGACTTGGCTGAAGTGAACTAATCTTGGCTGAAGTGACCACGAATTTCGTTCACTCCCGAGAAACAAAATGGCGGGTGGACAGCCATTTTGGAATCGACCAGGCCTTATCTTCTAGCGCCTTCAACTTCACATCACTTGTACGCAGCTTACGATCAACCTTCAAGTTGAAATTTTCGTCCTGTACAATGAGTAATGGAAATCCAGCCACTTTAAAGGGACATATCGTGGAAAAGTTTCAATGGAAGTGATCATTTAATATGTTGCGACTTTGGGCGGTAGGAGGGCCAGGAATTCCCCTATGTCGATGCCGAGGACATTTTTGTGAGTGGACGAGATCAATGAATAAAGCCTACCTGACCAGTCACTATTCCTCTTCATTTCCAATTTTCTACCAATTTTCCACCTGGACGAAGGGAACCGAATCTGTTGTTTAAGGCGGCTGGAAACGTCGTTGGAATACACGACGTGTGATTATCTCCTGTGTGATCCGATACGGCCTCACCCGAGATCGGTCTGAGCAGGGACGTAAAGGTTTGCGTCCCTGGTCTGAGGGAGCGGTTTCGGAGGTTAGAGGGGTGCGGGACAGCCAGCCCAGGCGTCTCAGAGGTCCTGCGGATCAGTCAGCACGCTCTGCCTCCAGCCATTCTCTCATTTTGCTCGCCACGTGCTTGCCATGAAGAAGCCAAAAAAAAAAAAAGATACGAATCTGACTGTGGCGCTATCGACGATCCATGTAGTGGCAATTATTGAACTAAAAAAACAGCTGGCCCCAGAGAAGATTCGGTCTATACTGTTGTAAAGTATTAAGAATTTAAATTCGCAATACAACTGGAAAAATCGGGGTGAGGTGCATAGCTTCCTTGTTAATCGAAAAACAAGAAGCCTAGCAGTTGTGCAGTACATTAGTCGCACCCAGGTCGCAGCAGGACCCCGAGAAAGCGACGGTGTTTAGCTACAGCCGCTTCACCCGACGTTTCAACTAGGGCCGACTTCTCATGAACTTGGATCGTCGCTTCGCAATTTCACCAACTGCTGAATTCCATCAAATATCGCTCAACTGCTTGGCACTAGCTCGAAATGCTTCTACACCCAGGTTCTTCACGACATCCGTGCTGTATAGTATCTGGATTAGTCTCAGGTAGGCAGACCGGAGCTTCTGTGAAAGAAGTCCTCGGTCAATAACCAAACATTTACGGCCTTAGGGCCCTCGCACACGGGGCGGTCAGGTCGTGCGGCCAGTGGTCGTCGCGGCCAAAAAACACGGCGACGTGCTGCGCGGCTTCGTCCGTTTTCTGTGATAATTCTCGATCACGTAGTGAAAAATGAACAAGGAGCAAGTACGGTCGTCCTGTGGTCGCCTGCCCATCGCCCAGGATCCCAGTGGCCGCCGCGACTGACTGGCCATGGCGGTCAAGTGCGCGGTTCTATATATACCGTAAGGCGTAAGCATTCTCGCTAACTGTAGCGACTTGGTCGTACGGCTTGGTCGCCTAGTGCGCGGGGGCCCGTAACCCTTCCCCCCACCCTCCACATTTTTAAAAGGATTGAAGTCCTCCCCTCCACCCCCCCCCACCCCCCGTGCCCGTTTTTGACTGTAGGGCAGATGCAAAAAACTGACCCAGTCCGACCCTGTCAACATCTCTTTCCCACCCCCCTCATCCCAAAACACAAAATCAATCGCCAATATATAAATCGGCGATATATAAGGCCGGCCGTTCCGCGTTCCCTAGGCACAAACTGCACATTAAAGAACATCTGTTCGACAATCTTTCCTGCAATCGCTACCAATCTCACTTATCACCTAACAAGTGTCAATACCGTTACATTTTAATCGTCATTTGATTTGTTGGTTGTTGGCATCATTTTGAAGACTGTAATCAACTAGCCTGAACGTTCGGTTTGTTTAATTACGAAAAGGTGAGTTACATCTTGTTATTATTACCGGTGTAGGCCATCAAACTCTGAACGCGTTGCGAATGATGGCTAGTTTTAGACAAAACCTATTGATGATTGTAGCTTTAAGGCCGCCCGCGCACTGAGCGACTTAGCCGCGCAGCCAGGTTACTGCAGCCAATGAAAATGATTAATGCGTGGTTTTACATAAACGGTAAGATTTCTCATTGGCTGCAGCGACCTGGCCACGCGGCCAAGTTGCTCAGTGCGCGGGCGGCCTTAGTGAATCTGTATTGCAGGAACCACTTGTATGCTCAACATTCTCCATAACACGAATTCCCAAACCCTCTTCCTCCCGACCTCCTTCCGTTAGCTTTATTCAAAATAATGCACGTTTTTGTGTGCTGCTACTGGTTCCGAGTAGGCCTACTTGCAAGTAGCGAAACCAAAACAGTAATGGAAAGTTATACTTATTTGGTTTCGGTTCTGACTTTACAAGCCCACTTTGGGGCCGTACAGAATTACGCAAAATTTGCTTTTTTTTTTTACTTAACCCCCCCCCCCCTCCTCCCCCCCACCACCACCACCATCCCTTGATAATGACCCCCACAAACGTCGAAACCTCCAAATCCCCCACGGTTACCGATGACGAGGGTACAATTCGGGAAAATTCTAAGTCTAATTGTGACATTGGTCGGATCTTGTATGCAAATATGTGACGATTTTTTCCTATCTCTTTTGCTGCATATCCTTATTTTGGTAGTTGTTCCAAAACAATACTGTGGGTGACATCACAAATTTACACACCCGCCCCCAACTGTCTAAAACTGTCAAACTCCGTGACGCCTCATCTGACGTGACGTCATTTGTTTATGGCTTCCGCGGTATCATATGATGGCTGTTCGTGGCCTTTGTTTACTGAATGTGGACTAGATTAGATTGACAGATTAAAAAGTACTGTGTTAAGTGTTTGTATAGATGCGTCAATTTGTGAATTCCACAGACTATCGCTTTGGTGTTAGAAATTTATTGATTTTTTTTTTATTCCTATCAGCAACTTTAAAAAATATAACCTAAAAAGGTAAAAATAAATATTGGGTGGTAAAACCAGGAAAAAATGAACATGTGTTGTTTTGGCGGAGCGAGCGAGCGAAGCGAGCGAAGCGTAGCCTGTAACGGACACCAAATTGCAAAATGTTGGTTGGTTGGTCCGTTGGTTGCACTTTTTTAGTCTGGGTGGAGCCCAAACGAAAGGTCGGATTGAAATGAAATTTCGCACAACACTTTATACCCCCAAAAGTATTGCTGAGCTAAAATTTGACGTAAATTGAACAATTATTACTGTAGAAATTTTAAAATTTTCGAATTTATATCTAACACTCACCATTGTAAATTTGGAGTCGTGAATAGTTAAGGAATTCCGACGAAGCATACACCATGCTAATGGTAGTCAAGTGAACTTTAAAAAACACGGCAAATTAAATTTTGGTTGCTTCTTTCTAGCTAATAATCTTTTTCGACGTAACTCAACGAAATAATAACATTTAAGCACTACAGTAATAAACGCAACAAACGCATAAAAACAAAAGGATTCCATTAACGACACACGTTAGTTTCATTTGAAAAAAGAATGCTTTGAAGATTATTCAATTTAACATGGGAACGGAAGTGGCGTCTACACTAGCGTTGGGAATCAGGGGCGGATTTAACGGAGGGGCAGGGGGGCAAGGCCCCCCGGGCCTTCGACGTAAAAGGACTTTCATGGGCCTTCATGGTAAAAGGGTAAAATAGAACTAATAACAATGAACGTTGTTGGATTACAGCTGGCTAAAAAAAAAAAAAGGTCCTCAGAATTTCAGGAAGGCAGAGGGCCTTGTAGAGCTTTGCCCCCCCCCCCCCCCCCCCAAAGCTGCTTCTGCTTCCTTAAACCGCCACTGTTGGGAATCTCGAATATGAAACCTGAAATCGTCGTATCAAGGCCAAGCGGTATTATAAAACGATATTGACATCAGACGAAAAACGAAAGCACGGAACACGAAACAATAATACGACCGCCTCTCTCAATTCCTGGTTGCCACGGTAACGTGAACACTCGAAACCAAAACCGTGTTGCATCGCATAAAGAAATAGGCTTAATCTCGAACCACTGTTGTACGGTGCTACTAACGAAAGTAAAATCGGAGATAAATATTAGGCCTAAACGCTAAAAATTAGGCTTAAAACCTAAAACTAGGTCTAAAAGCTAACACATTTTAAACCTAAATTGTGATGGTTATTTCTTTCAGATTATGTAATGGAGATCGCTGTTGCAGTCATAGAGTTAGGAAATAATATATTATCTTGCATTGCGTGATAGACGTGTGCCAGCTCAACATTTTCGATGGTGGCGGTGTCAAATCTTATACCAAAGCTGTTTTGTGAACTTTTTGAATCTTCTGACTATTGTTAAAAACTATCGTACTGATGATTGTTTGGCTTGCAGTTAAACGCCTTATTACATGCTGTTTTATTTTTACTCGCGGCGATGGCCCACGTCTTCAGTGTTGGCTGCGAAAAGGAGGCTACAAATAACTAAACAAAAACTAAATGCTGGAGCAAACGAAAGCTTGTTAACGTAAATTTGACACCTAACATGGGCCTACATTAAAAAAAAAAGGCTAAAATACGAAAAAGGCCAGCAAAGAACAGCAGTACGTCACACCAAAAGGCAAATAGCCAAACAATGCCCATTAAGTATTGCACCCAGATTTTTAAGAATTATTAACAAATGTGGTATCGTCATTAAAATAAAAACTAAATATAAGTTTGAAATGAAGATCCGTTTGTTCCGCCTACAATAGGCCCAAAGCCTGTTTCCTAGTAAGAATTATATAAGTTTTGAGTTGAATTTTGTGAGTCACCCTCAAAAAAAAACTTACTAATCTTGAATGAAGTGTAGGTCCCAGGCCCGTAGCTAGGATTTTTTTCTTGGAGGACACGCGCTGTATTTTATGGTGCTTCCCCCCCCCCCCCAATAAAAAAATCACCTTCTGCCGCAACTGTAGAACCCGCTCTAATGGTGGTTGTGGGACGTCGGGGGATGGGGTTACTGCTCTTCACGATTTTTTTTTACAACCCGCGAACTGCTGAAGTTTGCAGTCGGCCGCAGCCAACCTATAAACGTTTTAAAAACCTGTATCTCAATAATTTTAACTCTGTATTTTTGTCTATATAGCCCACATTGCCTACAAAAACCTTAAGCTGGTTCCGGAGCGATGTGTTTTTGAATTGCAATGTCACTTACCTTTCAGTTATTAAACGAAATCAGGTGCCTAGGCTATAGCCTACCAGTCCTTACGAGATTGCCTTTTCTTGGAGTCAGGGAACTGAAAACGTGGTTATCGGAAGGGTACTCTTAAACAGACATAAAAAGTAAATGAAATTAGTCGTTCGTACACACACACACACACACACACAAATTGAATCACTATTTAGTATCATCAGTACTTTATAATTACAGTCGTAGTTTAATAACATCTCCTGATTGAATTCTTGCCTGCAGTTTGAGCAGCACCATTATGGCTACCTCATACTCGTTCCTACACAATTATGCACCTTTGGTGCACCTTTCAGATATGAACTACAGGAGTGTCGTATCAGCATGTCGTTTGCTCCGTATGGCAGTCATGATCGTTTTGAAGAATTCATGGTTTCCAAGCAATTTTGAATAATTTTAAGCTGGTTTTAATTGAGCAGAATGATTTTCTTGGCTGCCAATGAGAGGTATTAAATTTAAAAAAAAGTTTATTCATCGTAATTTGAGAGCACGGACTTGAAAATTACACACTTCAATTCGGCCTTTCTTTTGTGTTTCGTGCTAATATTTTTCACGTGCTATTCATTAAAATTCAAGAGTGTCATTTATTAAAATCCAAGAGTTTTACTGGCTGGTTGAAGCTATAAAAATAATGCAAGCATAAGGGTTTTCATGAACACCAAAAACCTTCATTTTTTTGCTTGTGCTCGGTGTAAAGAAAGAGTTTTTTTTCCCGGGGGGGGGGGGGGGGGAGGTGAAACTAGGCACCCTCCCATCACTTGATAGAGTGCATAACTGTGTATTCCTGTTGTTTCGTAACTTCCAATGTGTAAGTTTTGGTAACACTTTCAGACATAATGTTTACATTCCCCAATCCCCCGTCCCCGTTGCTTCTTGTATTCTTTTTATTAGCTTGTTAATTTTATTTAGTTTTCTAATAAAGTTTTATTTTAATAACGAAACGTGGTTAATTTCAAGATTCATTAATGCAAATACTGCCTTACAAAACATTTTTTTTTAGTTTATATGGAAAAATTAGTGCTTTAAGCTTTTCGACTTTTTTTCGATTGTTTAACGTTTTCCTAATTTAGTTTGTAGGCGGCAGAAAACAATTTAGAAGACAAAATTTAACTTAAACAGGAATGTCTCATCCCTCTAACATTTTTTGGGGACTTTGTTCTTGAAAAGTAAATCAGAAAACTTATTAGTTTCTGGCAGGTTGAATACGAAGCAATCAGTCAGAGAGAGATACAGCCACTCAGACCGGAAGTAGTATTCTCTTATGCGGTGAAAAGAGTCAAGTTGAAAGGGTAGAACCTGAAGCAGTGTTCCGTAACTGAAAATTGCTAGTTAGTGCTCTCTGACTTCTTTCACTGATAGTTAGCGTCCCCTGGCATCTTTGTGCAGACTTGAAGTTGTATTGAGTGAAATAGTACACTGGAGTGAAATAGGTCACTGGGGGTAACACAGAAACAAAAAGAGGGGTACCATCATATAGCTAGAGATAAGAAAAGGCTAATTCTATTGCGTCTCAACTCCCCCTCCTCCTACAACGTCACTACCGGTTCCTGTGAGCCTCACTTCCGTTTTCTATGACGTAACATCCATCTGTCTTAGCCGATGAGTTGTTGACTAGCACCTTACTGAGCTAACTGTGCACGTTGGTAAAGGTTTGTTGATAGTTGGTCTTAAGCCCTGACCAGACAGGCTGCTTGCGAGTGCATGGCATCGCAAGAAGGTTTACCAAAAACGTCAAAATGTATCAGTAAACGCCACACTCACTACTTGAGTGCAGCAAGGTTGACCTTTAGGCACGTAGTAACGCCTAGCTTCTCACGAATATTCTTCTAGTATGGAGAGGGTTTTACAGATAAGGTGGCAGAGGAAAGTAGGTCAGTCGTTGGGAGGGACTGTATGACGTCAGTACTGTAAACTTCGTGGTTCGCTGTTACAGGCCTACTAACCACTAGTTCATCTATGACCGAAGGTATACGGAGGTTTCTTAAGTCGCTTTATCTTAAGTCGACGTAGCCTATGTCGAGGTAGTGCTTAGAACGCTTTAAGAAATTCCGTGTAACTACCTAAAACCATTTCAAGTCGCTTTATCTCAAACCACCTCGTTACGTCGACGTTAGGAGTTGAAGCGCTTTAACAACCTACGTGTACCTACCTAAAACTCATTTTCTACGTCGCTCTAAGGACTGCTTCCTTGTGATTGGTTGAAAAGAGCGCGCACGAAACTAGGACGGCCACTTGTCTCGTTGTTAAAACGAAGTCGAAAGCCAGGTAGCTGAATGGGGACTTGGGAATAAAGAGGGGTTTGCTTGATGAGGAATTAGATAAACGCGACTCTACATCGACTTGGCAGATACCTCCGTGTACCTGCATCGATGTGAGTTCAAGTCGACGTAAGGTACAGCGACTTAAGAACGTTCCATGTACCCTCGGTCTATGTACTAGGAGTAACCTCGTATAGGCTCATATCTCTGTAACAAATTTCCTGCAGCGTAAATCTAGAACATTTCCACAAGAATAGGCATGCACTAGTAAATAGACACAAGAGGCCGAGGATAATTAATAAAATAAATTATAATTAACACCTCATCCATACACAAGCAAGCAGGGGTAAGCCACTTTAATTTTTCTTTAATAGCATTCTAGCTTCATTTGAAGATGAGGCACTTTAACTAATTCGGTTTTACAACTGGACTTTTAGAATAACACAAATGATTACAAAGACAAATGCGGTAAATTGGCTAAATTAAAATATTAATATTTATTCAATTGCCAGTCACTCTAAAAGCAAAGAACTGGGTAAAAGTCATTGACAGTAACGCCCTTAACTCAGTGTTTCTAAAACCAAAGAAGGTGTCTACTAAAAAGGCTGTTTCCAAGACAACAGCAGATTTTAGTACTCTTAGTACATTGTATTCAGTCAATGGCGCCCGCAGAACGACAAAAAGGGATGGGCTTGAAAACTCAGAAACAGCAAAATGATCAATCAAAAGGGCAGAAAAGTCAAACAACGACACGAAATCACGTGACACACACGCTGGGTAGAAGTCTCCACTCCATCCCTTACCATGTTGGAACGGAAACCTTACATTTTTAACATTTTACTCTCGCAGAATTTTTTGCAACTTTTTTTGCAACCAGCCTCTGGGGGGGAGGGGGGGATTTGAGCCCCAATAGCCCCAATGTATGGGCGCCCTTGTATTCAGTGATTCCTTAAAAACAACGAAGTTACAGCAGAATTATTATGTATGCACAATGCCCTATAAGTCAGTCTCTCTCATAAAAGCAACGCTGGCTAAAAAAAATCAATTTGTTTGTATTGAATTTTAACCTGGGTCTTTAAATCTGCTTCAGTGCAAGCCCAGTTCTGTGTCCGTTATCTATGTTTTGCAATCAAGCATGAGGAGATAACTAGTCCTGTGACTGTACCTTGCATGCCTATCAGTTGGCCAAGTCACGATTATCTAACTTTCAATCGAGATAGGGTGTGAACTGCCCGAAGGATTCTAACGCAGAACAGCTTGTTTTGCTTTAACTAGAAAAATAAATAAACAAATTACTACTTGAAAATTAGTTTGGTAGGACTGTGTTTGTTGGCACATTTTATCACATTCAACATTGGAACATTAGTTGAAAATAATTTCCTATGCAATTTTGCATTCAAAACTTGCATTAAAAGTTCTGGTAAAATAGTAATTCTGCTAAAAAAGAATGTAGACGCATGATGTTGGTGGGGAGGGCGGAGCTGTCATTACAATTACAATTATGTCAAATTGTTGTTGAAGAAAAGAAAATATCTTTTAACCTGCATCTAACTATAGCCTAATACTGGTAAATCAGGGAGACGCACGAAGTACACAGTGGTGCTTTAAAAATCCCGTTAGTTGCACTCTTGGCAGGGACATCACCAAATGGAATAAAAGAACTTGTTCTCGCTCGATCTATAAAAAAAAGTACATGCAGATTGAATACTTACTCTTACTAGACTCTTCGCTCGTACATTTTAGCGTGAACTCTATAAATTTGTTTTCAGAATGTGTTTTTAGATTAATTTAACCTACAACTCAATGGGCACTGGCTGCTTCCGTTCACAACTGTCTACTTTCGTGCTCTTGGCCACTGAAGCAATGGTCGCACATTTTGATTACATTTCCTTACACTCTATGTGTTAAATGCCGCCTATGGACGTTTCCTTTAAGCCATGTCAGTATGGCTCAGCGGTATAACTCGGCGTTTGGTTTCAAATGTCGTGGATTCAATTTCCAGCTTAGGCAGTCTGATATTTAAGTCCAAAAGGCAACGCAACTAGGTTTGCACCCGTATTTATTTAACCCTTGTCGAGCCCGTTTAAACCTTACTAGGATAGCCATGAACATTTTATTTAAGTTTACATGTGACGTGTACAAAATGCGTTTACTCTTGGCCGACAATCATTACATCGCCATTCGCCACCTAACAAACGATCTTGGAGAATTCAATGAGAAATTTACGAACTTAAAAAGAAATTCGATGACCAACACTTTCTTATTAGACTGCGTTTTAAATTTCAACTCATGGGTGCGCTTTTAAATTCCAACCGGCAAAGTTGGTAAAAAAAAAAGATAAGAGTCTTCTCTCTCTCTCTAGACCATTGCAAGGAATTTTAAAACTTAGTTAAAACGAGCCCACTTGCTCCGTTTATCTTGATTGTCTCTTTGATGTGTCAAGGAGTGGAGGCTAAATTCACCATGACTGTGTAGCAACCCCTGATAATTATTGTGGCGCTATAAACACAACAAAATTTTACGCACGCATAATCAAAAACAATTGAGGAAGCAGAGGGGGGAGTTGACATAAGTGATCACTTTGCCTCACTTTTTTGCCTTATTGGCTCCAGGAAGATAAATTGATCTGGATACTTGAGAGCTAAAATAAGATGGAGTGAAAATCAAGGCATGATGCACACGTGCTTAAATCAAAATGATGCAGCAGATCATGTTTTATTGGGACGAGACTTCTCACATAAGACCTGAATGACTGTGAACATAAGGAGATTAAAGGTTGGAAAATGGTTAAAGGCCTCTCCAGACAGAAGAAAATTTCGTGAGAAGCAATGCGCGACTACGTGCCTACAAGGTCAAAATTGCTGCAATTGTATGGTTGGTGTTGCGTTAAGGGCAAATATTGAAGTCTTTTTTACACCATACTGCGACTCCGTGCAGCCGCGAGCAGCCAGTCTGGTTAGGGCTTAACGGTTCCAAACTTACACCTTTCATGGACGAAAAATCGGTTTGCTCCATTTGAAAGTAAACAATTTGATGCACATCAAAAACAAGCAAATGAAGATAGGGTCGTGATCGAAGGACACATCTAGAAGGCTCCCTGTACAGAACAACAAACGAAAACACTTACGAAAGTTCTGAAAAGTTTCTCAAAGTCTTAACTCCTAAATTAGGCCTAACCCATATGTACAAACACAAAATTAAACTTAAACCGGATGCAAAACCAGTTCGGGTGCCTCTGAGGCCTGTTAATCATGCTTCTAGAGCCATCACTGACAAATAACTCGATTCTTGGATCCAAGAAGGCATCATTCAGAGAGGTTTCAGTGAGTGAAGCACGCTCCTGTTCTTGCTCCTAAAAGGAATGCTTCCAAGGTCGAGAAAAGGATGTGTCTTGACCTACGTCCTTTGAACACTTGCCGTAACCAAGACAACTGTACAACATACAGGAATTATTTCACTCACGCACACACAACAAAACTTCACATCCTAAAATTTTTGCGTGTATGAAACTTTAGGCCCCAGTGAACAAGGCCTCACTATTGGAAATGCAGGCTGTGATATAGACCTTGATGGATTTGATGTAACGGAAACATTTGTGACTAGAAATTTTTATATAAGGAACTCGCAGTAACTTATATACATAATCCAGTTATCCATCGTTATACTCTTAAGGTTGTTATACTTTTAAATACAGTGTCCTGGGGTAATGCGCAATATTCATGGTATGAGGGTTGAAGATACGCCTAGCGATTTAGAAAAATGCTCACTTCTTCCTATTTTTTATCATAGATTCACATGACTTACATTGTTGAGAAGGAGTTACATTTGTTACAAGGAGTCATATTGAACGTGGTCTATTACATTCACTGCTTATACATCATTACAATCTCGAAGTTATTAATTGCCCAGGTTATGATGATCTGTTAAAATTATACAGTGTAATTTCTGCGCTTCTTGCAGCTTACACTGGAATGCTTTATGTACAAAATCAGTTCATTGTCCACATGCAGAAACCATGTTTGTTCAGAAATGGCTGCTGAATGAATAAAGTGTAATTTTTTTTACTGTCCATAAAAGAGATGTAAATAACACTTTATCTTTTTCAATGTGATTTTTGTGTGCATGCTTTGGTATGAAAAATATTGTTTGTGCTTAGTTTTAGTCTTCTGTACAGTGGTACCGGCTGAGAAGACTATTGTAACGACTTTGTCAGTCCGTCTGTCGCTTTTTTCGACTTTGCAACGGTACCAGATAGAGACGACCACGGGTTACAACGTTAGATTCAATGTCAAAAAAGAGTTAAATAACATGGCCAATTAAAACATCGTTACTTCCTTATAGCTAATGGACTTTTTCGACCTAACTAAATTAAATATAACATTTTATCGTCGAATTGAAATCCTTAGATAACACACAGCCGTGAAAACAAAAGGATTTTAGCTTTGTTTAAAACAGTATCGTCACATTGTTGCATGAATGAATAGGCTTACCATCGAACCAAATTCTCCATTAGGCCTATCTACTACTTACGAAATTAAAACTGCAATTAAAAAAATAAGGCCTAACATGAAAATTAGGCTTAAACTTCAGCTGGCTTCATAAACAGAGTCACTCCGCTCACTTCCCTGCTACCACTGATGTATATAAGCTACACTGCGCATTGCGTTGTAACACTGTAACTGTGTGCCCAGAGGTTCACCATGTTGCAAAAATGAATAGGCTTGATATACAATCCAAATCTCTTATCTACTACTTACGAAATTAAAGCTGCGGGTAAAAATTAGGCCTAAAATGTAAAATAACCTTGAAAGCTAACACATTTTTAACTGGCAATTCTGATGGTTTTTTTTTGTACTTTTAGATTATATAATAGAGATAGTTGTTGCAATGCGTGATAGAGAAGTGTGCCTCACTATTGGTAGTGGCAGAACTTTACAGAAGACCGGTTGCGACTAGGTAGTTGCTGTAGTCGCTAGTTTATTATATACCAGAAGAAAGTATTGACATTGAAAAAAATTTAAGTTCAGTAGAAAAAGAAAGACCGTAAAAACAAAATGTACTGGAACTGTTGACTGTATGCTTAGTGCATTGAAAAAAGTGTTGAACGCAGTGAGTGGTGAAGCGCATTTCGTTCTAGTGCCAAGTGTTTGTTTAAAAAAAGAATGTGTTTTGGTGGCGCTAGTTATAATAATATACAGTATGTCCCAGAAGTTCCGTACCAGTCAAATAAAACCTTAAGACTTGGATATGGGTTGCTGGTAATAGCATACTCGTAGAGGAAGTCACCTATGGCGAATCCGATGATGCCATCCAAAATGACCTTGGATGTCGTATTCAAGGTCATCCAATTTGTATCTCCTAACCTACGCAAAATAGGGGCATAAAGTAAATTAGAAAGTTGTAGGGGAATCGTGCTACTTGTACAACACAGGAAGCAGAACAAAAAAAGCATGCAAAACAAGGAAAATATTGGAGAAAGAAGTTGTGTAGTGCAGAGCAGCTATCCACGGGGCAGCAAGAAATACAGACATAGCTGAACCATCAAATGAAACGGTACCAAAGATAGCATTCTTGCCTGGCTTTGGTAATTTTTATAATAATCTTGGAGGTCGGCTAAAAGGAAAGCTAAAAGGAAAACCACTTCTCTCCTCCTCACGCCCTCATTGAAAATGCACTCTCCCACTCTACCTGCATGGAAACAGGAGGCAGGCATGAGTGGTCGATCAACTCAATAAAGGTTCAATCTGACAAGTCGTCGGGCCGAACAATCACTTCTCCCCTCTTCGTGCCCGCATTGCAAATGCGCTCTCCCATTGTACCTGCATGCAAACAGGAGGCAGGCATGAGTGGTCGATCAATCTGACAAGTCGTCGGGAAGGGTGCCGGAAAAATGTCCCGAGAAATGTGTTTGTGAACTTAATTCATGACCGGCCCCATGCTTAGCACGGGCTTCCTCTAGTGTACATAAACGCCAGAGGAGGATTTATGGCAAAAGGGCCGAGTGGGCAAGCCCTGAAAGGCCACATTTTGTCACGAAAATTCAAAGGTTTCTTTTTTTTTGCTGAATAGCTCCAGTCTTCACCTACACATTCATCATTTCTACCCCAGTTCGAGCCCCCCAGATATAGCGCCAGAGGCGATCATTTAAATAATTTTGACGTTTTCTTTTACTGATAAGGTCTTTTTAGGTAGAAGGCCCTCTTCCCCCCTTCTTCCAGTTCCCCTACCCGTTAAATCCTCTCCTGATAAATGCATACGACCGATGCGCCAATTAGGCCGATGTCAAGACACATTAACTTAGCACACTCTGTGTGGGAAAACACGGCGTACAGTGTCCGTGTAAGTAAGGGGGTCCGGTATAGTAAGAAGCAGATATGTCAACATAATCCATCCCCCTTCCCCCTCATACTAACTTAAAACCATGACTCAAAAGTGTACACGAGTCCCAAATTCAGCTGAATATGAACCATGGTTTAGATTCTGGTAAATGCACATTGGTAAACGCACGGAAACTCGTGCATTTACTTTTGGTAAATGCAGGAAACTGATACTCAAGCATGGAAAAGCCGACTAGTGGTTAAACGGAAATGAAGAAAAAAAAAAGGATTTGAAGAAAAAATACCTTTCAGGGCTTCCCCACCCAGTCCTTTTGCCTTAAATCTGCCACTGGCGTTCATTTTACAGTATTACCAAAACCAGACAAGAATTCTATCCTTGTTACTGTTTAGGTTAATGGTTCAGCTATTTCTGTGTTTCCTGCTGCCCCATGGATGGCTTCTCTGCACGACCCATCTTCTTTCTCCAATATCTTCCTTGTTTGCATGCGCTTTTTGTTCTGCTTCTTGTGTTGTGCAAGTAGCACGATCCCCCACAACTTTCTAATTTACTTTATGCCCCTATCTTGCGTAGGTTAGGAGATTAGGTCGTATTCAAGGTCATTGAATGACCTTGAATACGACCTCCAAGGTAATTTTGGATAGCATCATCGGATTCGCCATAGGTGACTTTCTACACAAGTATGCTATTATCAGCAACCCATGTCCAAGTCTTAAGGATTTATTTGACTGGTTCGGGACTTCTGCAACATACTGTGTAATAGGCTTATTTAGCAAGCGGCCGGAAGTTCTGTAAGAACTTGTGTGTGCCGGTTTACAACAAAAAAATATACAAGGACACTGTGCGAGGAAAAAAACAATAACATGGTGTTTAAACAGTAATACAGTTTGATAGCAAGGCATGAACTTATGGTTAGGCATTTAGCCTATACATTTGCAACTGATAATACCATTAAAATCAGTAAATGAAAATAAAACAATGCTAACAAGATCAGAATTATTGTAAACAATATCAGGGTCATATCAGAAATAAGTATTTTAAAAAAATCAGAAACTATAAACAAACAAGGTACCTCAAATTATCACAAATAATATCGTAAACAAAATTAAATATTATCAAAAACAAAGCATGCTAGATAAAAAGCCGTATCATTTAAAGGCACATAACTCCCACCGGTATATTTTAACAGTTTCACTCGATACATTACCGGAAATAGTTTTATATAAAATGATTTACGATGCAGATGTCAGTAGTGGCGCGTGAATGTTATTAGGCTTGTTTTAAACGGCTCTGTCCGAGCGGTATTTAACTCCCGCCACATCGCTGGCAAGCCGCGGCCCTGGAGGAAGGATAATTAATCCTTCGCTCATGTTTGCGACTTGGTCGTACGATGTGTCACGTTGCAGCGGCCCCGAAATGAGTTTGACTAGTGTCGTAGAGCAATGCGCGCTGCGGTCGTTTGAACTATATTTTAGCGTAGGTAACGCAGAGTAAAGCGGCCAGAACGGAGGGATTTATGTGCCTTTAAAGTAAGAAAAGCTAATCCATTAGCTATCGGTCAAAAACGTAAGCAGTTAGATGCCTTCTAATGGTTGATATTTTATTAAGTTGAAGCAGTTCCAAAGGGATTTCATTGACATTATAGGGGACTTTGTAGCTGTTGGTTCTGTTACCGTAATGGTTCCTCACAAAAGGTACCTCATATCAGTAAGTTATTTTTTGCA
Source organism: Lithobius niger (assembly GCA_023313725.1). Lineage (NCBI taxonomy): Eukaryota > Metazoa > Arthropoda > Chilopoda > Lithobiomorpha > Lithobiidae > Lithobius > Lithobius niger. The sequence continues at coordinate 17,154 of JAHWFP010146197.1, forward strand.
AGTATGCATTTTTGGTGTTGGAACTGATTTTATATTCATCACTAAAATAATTTTTTAGAACAACTACAAGATCTCTCAGCTGTCTTATTTTAAGAATTTCAGTTTTCCTGTAAACCTCCTAAGTTTTTTAATTTCCTGAACAAAATTTTTATAATTCTATTTTGTAATTTTTGTAATCGGTTTAGATGGCAGTCAGCGGTAAAGCCATAAATTTCAATGTTATATCTAATTTGACTCTCTATCCAAGCATAGTAGATCATTTATTTTTATTTTTTGTGCTTAAGAGATACCTTATATGGTAAAGACTTGGCATAAGTTTCCTAAGTTTTTTAATGAGTTTCTCTATCTGCTGTTTGCACGTCCACTGTGAGTCAATTTGGAAGCCCAGATAAGTTGCTTCATTCACCCTTTTGATAGCTCTGCATGTATTCATGCAGTTACTGTTTGTACAACATTTAGTATGGAGAAAGAGGGTTTTCCCAACAGATTTCTGAGCATGCGGTGATTTTACAGTGATGCAAAGAGTTTTCTCTTCACAAATAAAAACTTCGTTAGATAATCACCAAGAATTCAGGTATTTAAGTCATGTTGAAGTTTGTAAATCATGTTGTCAAAATCCTGGTCAATATCAAGTAAAAAAAATATCATAGTCAGTAAAGAGAACAATTTCGCATTTTTCGACAAATTCTGGGATGTCATTTATGCAGATAAGAAACAGTAGGGGACCAAGGACTGAACCTTGTGGTACCCAATGTTCAACTTTTAAAAAAGTTACTTTCGTTGTTAACTCTGGTGCATACTTGACGATCACCCATGTAACTTTCAAGAATATTAGGATTTTACCACGAAGTCCTAAGTTTTTGCATTTATAAAATAGGATACCATGGTCAATAGTACCGAATGCTTTTTGAAGATATATCAGAATAGCACCAGCGAGTTTGCCCTCGTTCAGGGCTTGAGAAACAATGTCATTAATTGCTTTTAGAGCACCGCTAGTGCCTCTATTGCTTCTAAAGCCAAACTGTCTGATTGACAAAGAAGAATTTTTGGCAAAAAAACTTGAGATTATATTTGCAAAAAATTTTTCAATAATCTTGTTAATTGCTGGCAGCAGGGAAATTGGTCGGTAATTGTTCATGTCCACTCTAGTGGGCTTTCTAAAAATAGGTCTATGCACTTGAAATTTTAATCGTTCAAGCCATGTTTCAGTTTCAATAATTTTATTTATAAGTTTAGAGATTAAAATAGCAGAATTGAATTTTTTTTAATGTGCTTCAGCTGGAAGCCGTCAATACCAGAAGAGTTTCTGCTTTTAATATTTGAAATCGTAGAACAGATGTCCTCAATCAACGCGTGAAGAATTCCCATAGTATTTCTGTTATGTTTATTAGGAGCCTTTTTTGGTTGATATAAGCCATTGTCGAGATTTGTTGTAGATTATGAACAACATCGTTTAAGAATAGCAAATCTATTTTGTAACATTTTTTTCAAATTTGAAACTTGGTTAGCAAAATTAGTATTAAAATAATTCCTTACTTTATACTCCCCTTTCTCATGAAATGCCTTGTTTAGTGCTTCGTCAATATTAGGTTTTGCACGAATTTTACCTACATTGTTCCACATTTTTTTAGCATCAAAACGTGCTTGACCAAAGAGTTTATGGTAATGATTTTGCTTTGCTTCTTTAATTAATTTGCTTACCTCATTTTTAAGATTTTTATACTCGGTTAATAATCCTGGGTCAGTAGTGTTTTTCCCACTTATTATTTTCCATTAGTTATTTTTATGCGTTATTTTATCAATGATGAATTTATCAATTCACGGTTTCCTAGCAATGATTTTTGCGCTAATCAGTTTGGTTTTGGAACGTTTATTTTCATTGTTAAATTTATGAGTTATTTCACAAACTTTGTTGTAGGCTACATTTATTTCCTCGATTTTGTCCAGAAAACGGCAATCATGTTCATTCATTAATGTAATAATTTGAGGCATCGTCAAAAGTATAAAAATCGCTATGTCCCGCTTGTTTTCAACTTTAACAAGTGTATTGACACAAAAGATAATTGGGTAGTTGTCAGATATTTTATTTTCCCACACAAAACCTGCTACCTGGCTTTCTCTACATCACCTGAATTCACTTGACGGAATTGGTTAAATGTGTCACACTCTGAAATCTTAGAAATAGCTCAGACTTTTGGAGGTCTTTTAGGTTAACGGAAACAAGATTCGGTAGCCATTTTGTTTTCTGGTGGACGGCAAGAGCTGGGTTGTGATGGGAAGAACCACGGCGAACGTTTTTATAAGGCAGTGTGATGTCATAGGTGGAACTTCAGAACCATTTCATTGGTTCTAAGAATGAAGGCTTCTCATTGGTCAGAAGATGTAACATGATGTAATGCAATGCATTGGGACATCTCATTGATCTGAAGTTAGTGACGTTGGATCTTTATGTCTCAACCGCAGAAACCATGCCTACTTGTACATCACGTGAAACAACTGTGCCACACCTGACGTCACACCTGTGAAAACATATAGTGTTCAAGCTTGTACATGACTTGTACATGCCACGAATAACAAAGCGTCCAATTGTGTACGTATAGGTGGGAAATAAAACGTTGTTATCCAACCAACCTAGCAAAATTGACCAAGACGATGATTCACTGTTGATATTGCGTCAACAAAGTCTTCCCATTCATTGATCGATAAAATAATTCTACCATTTGGTTTCAGTAAACAAACAAAACATTCAGCATCGATCAGTGTAACGATGAACCAAAAAATGTAAAGTAATTTCAAACTGTGTTAGCCATTTTCCGCAATAAAGGAACTTTTCAAGTCGATTTAAGATTTAAAATTCAGTATAATAAGAAAGTGTTTGTCCAGCAAATTTCTTTTAAGTCCGTAAAATTCTAGAATTGTTCAAGAACGGTTGCTATGTGGCAATGCAATGATTGTTGGCAAAGAGTAAGGGGTGAGGGGTAATTGTCTAACTAGAAAATCGCATAATTGGAAGAACATATACAGTGTAACAGTATAACGGAAAATCGTCTAACACGAAATTTGTATAATGGAAAATCATCTAATGTCCCTGACTTGCTCGCGCTGCCACAAGTTAGGGACATTAAACGATTTGCCATTATACGGGGGTAATCGTCTAACTGGAAAATCGCATAACTGGAATAACGTACACAGGGTGACAGTATAATGGAAAATTGCCTAACACGAAATTCGTATAACGGAAAACCGTATACTGTCCCTAGAGAGTTACAAGGTGAGCAAAATGGTGAAATCAAGTTTAAGAAGACAGGCAAAGGAGATTGTTTTGCATGTGGCAAACAAGGTCATTTCATAGTTCAATTACCAGTCAAACACGAGGATGTGACTCCTTCACTTACCGTCAGAGGAAGGCAGTCAAATCTCGGAGTAAGGATTGGCGGAAAAGAGATGGCTTGGGCAGGAGAAGTGTAGAAATCGTTCGTGCATGTAAAGTTAGATGTCAGCATGATTTGGGTAAGGAAATGAGGCAAGGAGTAATTCCTCTTCTACCAATCAAGTTACAGGGGCGGACTTATCCAGGTCTGGTTGACACGGGAAGTACTTCATCCAACATCTCGAAGGGCGTAACTGATTTTCTAATTAGCAAAAGGCACGTCATGCACAAAGATTCAAAATTCGTGTTTTTACGTAAAAAAAAGAAAAGTACCTTGTTTTACGGAAACTTATCACTCAAAAGCAACATGCGGGCGGAAGGGCGGATTTTATTTTTATTTTTTTATACCAAAATTTAGCCCTCACAGGTTAAAAAGTTTTTTTGGTAGATTGACATACAATTTTATCTAGGCCTACATTTTCCCTTTCTCTTCAGAGCAAGCTTTTTTTTCCGATTGGCTTTGCCAAACTATTGTCAGTATTGTTATAGCTTTGCCCAACGGATAGATGTTGCTGCTAGGTCTCGGTAGGTCACGGTAGGTCACTGTAGGTCTCGTTGTCCCGTTTGTTTCAAAAGGGACGCGAAGTCATAAAAAAAATTCACGCGCACGAATTTTGGGACGCTGGCGCTCCTGTAAAACAAAGTTTTTTTTTGCGTTATTGGCTTAGGAAGAATAAATGGATCTGGGCACTTGAGAGCTGAAATACGATGGAGTAAAATTCAAGGCACTTTCTTAAATCGAAATGATGCAGCAGATCATGTTTTATTGGGACGAGACTTCATACAAAATAAGGAATAAAGGTTGGAAAATGGGTAGCGATTCCAAACTTGCAGCTTTCATGGACGAAAAAACGGTTTGCACCATTTGAAAGTAAACAAGTTGATGCAGATCAAAAACAAGCAGATGAAGATTGGGAAGATTGGGTCACAGCTAAAAGGATCATTGCATAGAACAACAGAAGAAAAGACTTACGAAAGTTCTGAATAAGTTTCCCAAAATCCTAACTTTTAAAATAGGCCTAACCCATATGTACAAACACAAAATTAACTTAATCTTAAACTGAATGCAAAACCCGTTAGAATGCCCGTGAGACCTGTTAATCATGCTTCTAGAGCCATCACTGACAAACAACTCGATTCTTGGATCCAAGAAGGCATCATTCAGAGAGGTTTTAGTGAGTGAAGCACTGCTCCTGTTCTTGCTCCTGTAAGGGATGCTCCCAAGGCCGAGAAAAGGACGTGTCTTGACCTATGCCCTCTGAACACTTGTTGTCAACAAGACAATGCACAACCAACAATGCAGAGTAAGTGCTAGGCATGCTGGGACGCACTAAGTGTTTTTCTATTATTGATTTAAAAGCAGGATACGTACAAGTAGCCCTAAATGAGGAATGTATGGTGTACTGTTCATTGCGGGTTCATTACAACTCATCGCGGGTTGTAATCAAATTCTCATTAAACAGCTTGACACCGGTGTCTCTGACGTTTTCTGTTATGATTCTGCCAATACCAGGGAACATGTCTCCCATCTACAAGGTAATAAATACTTCATATGATAACATCTGACAACATTTCTTTACGTAGCATGCTGTTCAACCTTGGAAACTCTCTAACTAAAGAAAAAACCCACGAGCTGTTGGAAATTTCCGAATTTTTTTCAACACTCGTGTTTTCGACTACTGGCCAAACTCACTTGTGCTACGGATTGGCAAATAATTTCCCTCGTCTTTGCAATCGCAAAGTTAATGTGTGCCTAAATTGCACTCGTAAGTTTATAGGGGCCAAAACACTCGGCTAGAAAAAAATTATCGACAGTTGGTTTAGTTTTAAAAGAAAAGAAAAATATTAATGCATATTAGAAGAGCTTTAAGTAGTTTTGATGTGTTACGAATGATGATGACATTGGCGCACAGCAGATAAAACACCCCCTTCATATTTTAGTGTATTTTACGTTTGACGTCATTTACTTAGTAAATCAAATTGTTTTTAAATTTAGAATAGTTTTGACAATCATTTCATCACAATATTAACTTTACTATATCAGCTCATAGTTTTCCAGGTAAGGCCAGTTGATACACCTTACTAGTTTCTGGATGCTATTCCAAATTTCAGGTTCGGGATGGGGAAACTGGTTGAAACTTGTCTTGGGTTCTTTTCATGTCGAATTGTATGGTTGCCTAAGGTTTGATTCAACACAATATTTTGCACTGGTATCAAGACCTACATCAGAGACATCAGGAAGGATGAAAGTTGGAGGAGATGTAAACCAGAAATTTACCGACATAATTTTCCATGTAGCCAAAAATTCATGTAATTTTTCCTACTGATTTGCCAACTGACCAAAAATTATGTAATTTTGTCAACTGATTTGCCAACTGGCCAAACACTGGGGGGGGGGGGGGTTGTGACACCCCCCATATAAAAACGTCTTTGACCTACATGTAATGATTTAGATGGTACAAAGACAATCCAATATAATTTAATAAAGAGTATATTTTTTTTCCACAGCTGAAACATGACGGAAACTGTCGAATTAGCAATTTGGAAGCAGCAACAAGATGTCGTGGCAAATAGTTTCAATGCCATGAGAAACACTCAATTTTTAACAGATCTAACTATTGTATGTGACGGCAAAGAGTTGCCGGTTCACCGTGCCCTGCTGTGCGCATCCAGTCCTTATTTCAAGACAATGTTCAAATCAGGGTTCAAAGAATCAATGACGGGCAAACTTGAGCTGCCAACAATTCCATTGAAAACTGCTGAAATAATCTTGGATTTCATTTACACTGGAAGAATTCCTAACATTGTAGGTGATAAAAAGCAACTAAAATGTCTTTTGGAAGGCAGTCATCTCTTACAGCTGAACTTGTTGTTTCAGTATTGTTTGCAGCAATTGACAGAGTCACTTTGTCCAACCTATTTCTTAGAGCTATGGGAACTTGCTATATTGTATGATGATACAGATTTGCAGCATGACATTCCATTATACATAGTCAAAAACTTCTTTGAACTGAGTAGTTCATCAGAATTCGTCAACATGACCATTTCACAATTAATCCTAGTTTTGCGACATCCAGAAATCGCATTGTGGGAAGCAGACATCATTTTGAATGGAATTGTGGCTTGGGCTAAATTCAAGGATCGAGGCTGTGAACTTGGAAAGCTTTTGCAATACATTGATATCAAACAAGTTTCCGCAGATGTATTAAGAATATACCAAAAAGATCCGCTGATAGAGAGCAGTTCGTTAGCAAACAGTATCATATGTGGAGAAATAAGTGAGAGGTTTGCTGACAAATGTTGCGAGCCGAAAATACTTTGCTTTGAGATTGGAGAAAATGGAACGAACAATTTGATGACTATGTATTATGTGAATAAGAAGACCTGGTCCTGCGCCACCCCCTTGCCTCCAGAACTGAAACTTAGTTTGTGTACAACAACAGTGACATTTAATGGAATGGTGTATTTCTTCGGTGGTATGTTAAATGACGAACTTAGTGAAGAATTACCAAGCGCCATGGTATATAAATTCTCTCCTACATCGAATATAGCTGTGCGTTTAAATGATTTACAAGCAAGCGTTTCACAGGCAGGTGCAGGGGTTTTAGACTGCTGCATTTACATTGTTGGCGGAAAATTAGCTGATGAATCACAGACAACTGTTCAACGTGTTAATACATTGACAGCTACAAATGAAGTACTGTCTCCAACCAATGTTGCTCATTGTTATCCCATAATGTTCACGTTTCATAAGTTTATGTATGCTGTAGGTAGTACCACTACTGCCGAAGGTGCTGTGGAAAGATACGACCCATCTGCTGATGAGTGGACTATTATTAGCGAAGTACCAGGGGATATAAATTGGTGTTCTGGGGGACTAATTGGAAGAAAGTTGATGATAGTGCCATTCAGCGACAGAACTACGGATTCCAGGATTCATGTTTTTGATCTGATCTTTGGGAAATGGGATGTCATTTACGAAGAAGGTGGACCTTGCTCAGTGTGGGACACTTTTGTTACTAGCACTAGTAGTATCTTGACAATTGATCTTGATAATGTTGTGCACGTTTATAATATTGCTGAAGGCAACTGGGAAGAACTTCAAGAAAATGAAATTGACTGCCACCTTGCCGTATTCCTCAATTAACTCATCCTGCTTTCTTTCACACCAACGTTTACACCCAAGGTTTTTTTTAATGAAGAATGGTTGCAATTAGCACTATTGCTTAAATTGTAATGTGATTTACACTTTTCGGCATGTCTTTTGGATGGTGACAAAACAAGCCAAAGCAGTGAATGAGCTTCATGACAGAAGAATCACCTGCCAAAAAAGGTATCGAATATGTACGGTGACTCATTTACTATGTTTTACCATAATTTGCTAACACACTGAGTTTGTTCGCTGTAGGAATATTTCTTGGTTTTTAAGCGATGTAATGAAGATGATTCCCTGTCTATTGTTTTAATTGATTAATGAAATAGTGTATATAAAATTTTTGAAATAAACTAATTTTAAAATGAAATTTGCCATGTTTACTGAAGAATGAATGTTAGCTTGATTTCGGCATTTTCGTGATTTGTAACCCCACTGCAATATACCCATTACACAAAATAAAAACCATAGCACTCACTTCATCCTTAAAATAATTAACAGTTTATCTAGTTCGAGCCATTGCCACAAAGAATAGTTGTTGCTTCTGGAGGTGTAAAAGTCTAACCACTCCACAAAAGTCTAACTTAAAAAAAAAAAGAAGTTTTTAAGTCGAATTTCAAATTTAGATTTCCTTTAAAATCATGGATGCGTAACTCGAATTAAATATTTTACCTGTTGACCCAACCGATCAATCTGTCATCTAACCTTTTCCCCCGCAAACCACTGACCATGAAGCGTCAGTTGTTGTGGGTTCTGTGTCAGTGTGATGGTACGGCTGCCACAACCATTAGACAGGTGCAAGCCTATAATCTTTGATGGTTTTGGGGGAACCTTTCTTGCTCAATTTGAACTTCTTCAAAACCAGTAAGGTACCTTTGATTAACTGGTAGGTGTGGTTTTTAAGAACTCCTAAAACTGGGGCCATTTAGGGGGCCCCCTAGTACAAAAAAATGTGAAAATGGACCAGTTTTGGTGTCTTACCCAACGTCAAAAGGTACTGCAACTCCCTTAGCAAAGAGTCGATGATGTTTCTAAGTACAGATCATAGTCTTAGTTGTGGCAAAGCTAGAGGTCTTTGTGGCTTTAGCGTTGCACGTTAATTTCGGCCTTAGACTATTACAATGAAAGTGTCCTAGTGCCAATAGGCTAGAGGTGGGGAAGATAAACTCTCCGATGCAGGTGCAATTCTTAAGCAATTACCAGCGATTGCGCCTAGCAACACAACAAGGACTTGTTGCTGTGATAGCATAATCAGTATTGTGTTGCATGTAATTGATGTGTTCAGTCTCCCTCCCTTAAATTTTTGCTTAAAGAATATTAATAACCCCAGACATCACTGACCGTATTCAACTTACTGCAAGTCTTGGTCACATTAACGTGTTTTAATTTTAACACGGAACATTTCAATCTAATTTTGCAATCAAAAGGTAACTGAACACAGAAATTTAAGTGCTATGTGACCATCCCTACACTTGTCAAATCCAATCGTTTTACAATATTTTTTTTTAATGTTGCAACTCTTGGAAAAAAAACATTCTCCAAAGCTGTCACAGAGCTCTTTGAAAATGTTCACGTTTTCGCAGGTCTTAGGAAATTAGTGATTAAAAAACAACTACCACCAAAATGTTCCCTTGAACTGCACAAATTGAATAAAGGTACCTTTTCACATTACAACCGCAAGATGATGCTACCAATTCAACTATTTACAACTAATCATTGCCAAGTCTCACAAACGAGTAACTTTCTTTTGGGCAAGACATTTCCGTACCCATTCCCAAAAGAGAACTGCTTCAGATCAGCAATTATAGACAATCAGGGTTGGCAATATCATGAAAAACAATTGTTTGGAACGGGGCACCGGTAATTACTGGCAAAGATCTGGTAAATATCAGTCAAGTAAGAAAAATAATTTTCTTTATTTTTTTATCACATTCGTTTTTTTTTCAAAAGTTGGGTTGATACAGTTTTTAGTATCTCACCCTTGATTAGGCTAACTGGTTGTTTGAACTTCTAGTAATAAAGTAAATATTAGTTGTTAATAATTCTATCTGAAACCAAAACAATTTACACCCAAGTAACAAAACAGTTCAAGTACTATAACAGTTACTCAAACTGACTTAGGGGTTAAATCCAGGCTCCTCTTCACTTCCGCTCACTCAGCCACGTCATCAGAATGATGGACCCTGTGGGCCTCCTCATTTCCTTAGGTCTGTGGAGACGCAGACCCCTTCACCTAAGCTGGAACAATGTTTCCCCCTGCAGGATCTCCCCCATGAGGACCAGGTTCTAAGAGGTGTTCAACTCTTACGAAGCTTTCAGATGGGCTCCCATTCGCCCGCCCCCCCCCCCCCCCCCCCCCCCCCGTCCCCCGTTTCCCCAAGGAATTTCTTTGGGGGGGGGGGGGGGGGTTACCTCGATGGGCATTTTGATTCTGGCCTGTGGTCTGTGGAGGAGAAAGATCTTCACATCAGTAACCTGGATTACAGACAGTCTTTCCTTGCTCTTGGTCCCTTCCTGACTGGCAAGCGTATCATCATGTCAGATAAATACTGTGGTTGCTTATCCATGGGGGGTTGTACCTCTGTGACGTCCTTGCATCAGGAAGTGTCGAGGATCTTCAAGCTGCGCCTTCAACTGAGGATCTCCTTTCACCATAGTACATTCCGGGTAGATTTAATGTGCTAGTGGGTGAACTGTCCGGAGCCGACAAGATCACAACCACCAAATGGACTCTTCACTTGGATATGTCTACAGCTATTCCTGATATGGGGGACGCTAATTGTGGACCTCTTCACCACCCACCTGAATAAGGCTTGCCGAATTTCATCTCCGCTGCACCGGATCTGTGGGTTTGGGGCGTGGATGCCCTTAGCCTGGATTGGGAGGAATACACACTTATCTTTTATCACCATTTGTCCTTCTTCCCAAGGGCCTCACAAAATTTGGTCTGCACCAGGGTACTACCTTCCGATTGCTCTGATGTGGAAGGCAGGCCCTTGATTTGTAGACTTCATGATGCTTAATACCTTTCCTGCGGATTTCCTCTCACAGCACAATGGAGTCTTCATCAGAACCCTCAAGGGCTTCAGTTTCACGGGTGAGACTCTAAGGAGAATTTTTCAGACATGGGGCTCTGCTCTTCATTGTGAAAAAAAAACTCCTATTCTGTCTATCCTCCATCAAGATATACGATCATAATGGAAATTCTGGTTCAACTGGTATAATACGAAGGAGCTCGACTCTTATAATCCTTTCCTTCAAGACATTACTGGCTTCTTCGAATTCCTGTTCACGAATGGAATGTCTCCAATCGCTATTAAGGACTGCAGGTTGGCAATCAATTCCGTGTTAACTGTGCAGGGCACGCCGAGTTGTTTTCCCTCGACATTCTCACCGGATTGTTCCGAGCGTTCCAGATCCTAAGTTCTAAAACCTGCCGCTTATTTCCTGTGTGGAACCTCCCGTTGGTTTTGGTGTTTTAGCTAGTCTAGGTCAGTAGCCTTGCTCTGGGTAGACAAGGTAGGCAGACTCTACCCAACATTTTAGATGAGTCCTGAACTCTTAATGCACATCATAACTGTCAATTAATTTTCTCCATTAATTATCGTTTCATGGACACCCAAAAGTTCATAATGTGTGCAGTAAAATTGCCAGAGGAAATACTGTCTAGATTGAAGGAATTGTTCCATCACAATTATTAAGAATTCTGGACTTTGCATTGTTTATCCTTCAATTTTATGTGGGATTACTGATTGGAGTGCAGCCTCTAACTTCTAGCTACGGCGTATTCTTGTACTTCAAAAAAGAGCAGAAAGAAGTATTTCTTAGGTCACTAATGACGAACTCTCTTTGCCTCTGGTTAAGAAGTTAGAAAAAAATTATTAAGGTTGCTCACCTTTACCAATATTATGTGCACACTGTTAGCGGCTAATTGTGCAAAAATATTTCAGTTCCGGCAACAAGCTGCATATTTTACATGGAAGCTGTACACACATTGTAGTTTCCAAATCTACCGGGGGACACTCCAGGAAGTGACGACATTATCTGTGATGACGTTTTCAAAATTGTCGCTGTGAAATTTCTATTATCTCCAGAACTAGTCGATCAATACTATCGTACGACCTAGTGTTGGATAGATAATTTAATTTGCTAACAGAAACGCCTGAACAATGTATGCCATAAATCAGTTAGTTTTGGTTTAATCTGAACAAAAACATAATATGACAGCTGTGTGATATACTAATTCTCACTTATCGCCGGAACTATGTTGCGAGCAGAGCTGGGATTCTGTACGCAACGATAATAAAACCGATACTAGGCTATCTGATCGATAACCGAGCTGATCAACAATAACTACACTTGACCGGGTCCACTCGTTCCATTCTCCTCACAACCACGCTCAAATAAACTGTTATGCTGTACAAATGAACATTCCATTTAATAACCTACACATGTACACCAATACTTCAACTCACCAGACGAACTAAAATAAATAAAAAATAAACCGAACACAAGTAACCAGCAAGAATGAAACTTTGTATCCTGATAAAGAAACAATATTGCAGTTTTATCGTCAAGTGGACATCCCTAGACACCAAGACAATAATAAACACTACATTAAGCATTCAAGCACATTGAACTGTATATCTTCAAAAAGTCTCTAAATTCTATGATTTCTATGAACCTGTACTTTATGTTCTCTGGCACACGCACCACACCAACCATAGCTGTTTGTACCATCGTACAACAGAAAAAGGAAGAATGTTCACGAACTGTTTATTATAGCCTATTATCACAATAGAAGGCGTCATGTGCCGGAACAATAGGAGGTCTCATATGCCATCAACACATGCTGAAATAATATTATCATATCAAAAACCAAAACTGGTAAAAGGGCCGCCAAGTTCCGAATGGTTCGGCCCTTCAAAGGAGTGATATCAACACACCAAAACATTCGCCAAGTTAATCGCACCCCTTATTACATTCGGTAGCAATGTTCAAATTTTCATTTAACGTCCAAAGTATTATTCGGTGCGATAAGTTGGCAAATGTTTTGGTGTCTTGATATCACTCCTTTGAAGGGCCGAACTATTCGGAACTTGATGGCCCTTTTTACTAGTTTTGCTTTTTTATATATCAGTCCTTTTTTTGAAAACTGTGTATTGACTCAACTCCACTACTGTGCAGATTTGTAATAAAGTGCCACGTCAACAAGAAATTGATTTTCAACAATTTGCTACTACCTTTTGCCTATAGGCCGAACCATTCTCTGCTTAGTCACCTCTTTATAGGTTTTTGGTTTTAATTTTGTTGTAATTTGTTTTTTTTTTAGTTAGTTTTGGCATGTTGATAGCACTCCTGTGAAGGGCCGAACCACTCTCACCGTACAATTTACGCATGTTATTATTACATCCGTTGTGTACTTCGCTTGTTTTTACTTTTCAGTGCTGTAATATTTTACACAAGTATTGAATTCTATTCCGCCTTGGCTATAGCAAAGCACTTAACAGCAAGGTCAAGCAGGCAGTCTTATCTTCTCCATCTCTTAAGAGTCGAGAGTGGCCTACCGCATCGTTTGACTGATTTTAGAAAAAGTGAAAGTGGACCAGAGTTATACCAGCAATAAGCTTTACAATACTCTTCCTTTCAGAAAGTCCACTTCCTACGGTAAAAAATAGTAACCTCGCCAGATTGGGATTAGAACAGCGTCCCTGTACCCATTCTTGTTTTGCCAACAAAATACGCCATCTACCATTTATGTCTGATCCGCCCTCAGTACTATTTACCTCCTTTATTGAAAGTATTGAATCAAATGTTAAAGTCCACCCCCAGTGTTGTAAACCTCCTTACATGTACTCTTGAACAAACCCAGTGAGGTTATCTACCCAGTGAGGTTATCTACCCAGTGAGGTTATCTACCTAGTTCTGAATTAAGGTCCATCTTGTGATGGGTCTAAATGTGTGTCGTGGGAGTGTTCAACTTAATTAAGAGGTCATAAATGAAATCTTACCTTCAGGGCACATCGGAGCCAAAGGAGTAACACACCATATAACTGGCAGTTTCTTATGAATGATTGTCTATCGCCAGCTTCTTGTAAGCAAATTGGTTGTATTCCAAAACTCGTTCACAGATGGTCCACTAAGCTCTCTTCGCTGCTGAGATCACCAGACCGCATTAATCTCACTCCATAGCAGGAAGAGTAGCTATACCATTCTTCAAAATCAACAAGTTGTAAAGTTAAAACTGTGAGCAGATGCTCCTAACTCAATGTCCAGTAGCGATCCTTTGAGCTCTTAGGTGACGTCAGGCGTAATCACATCGGTAAATCAAAGCCAAGCAACAGTGTAACCATAAGCAGAAAGACTTGCTTTGCATTTAAGGTTGAACTTGAGCCGTTCAAGTGGATTTGAGTACTTAACAGTAGAAATCTCTTAACGAACTGCTATATGCATTGTTAGTCAGAATTATTAGTTGTTTTAAGGAAAATTAAGAGTAACTAAGGTAACCAAGTAAACTAAGTAAGAAACTAAGAGTAACATGAACAGAGTGTATAGCCTAAGTCGCGCTATTTGAATTGTAGTGACCAGTAAAGTTGAAAAGCAAATTCATTGCTCATTGTGAATTGTCACACTACAAACAGAAGTTAGAATTGTAGAATGGTTTTATATACTACTTAATAAATAGTTTTGTTGTTATTTAAACCCTAGTATCCATTTCTTGTGTGAACGATAGGATAACCCCTAGCCGGGAAAACGCCCCATTGATATCGTCGCAGTATAAGAATTATGAGTAATAAAGAGGTTAACTAATTAAGTATTTGGTTTTAGCAATAAATCTGTAACCATACTTTTCTCTTTGGTTTTAAAACGGTTTTAACCATTCTGGATAACATCGTAAGAGCGTGTATTTCACTGTAGGTTAATAAATAAATTTCTTATTCAAAGTCGTTTCATCAAGTTTACACGACCAGTTTTTGAGCGCCGACACTTTGACCGTGTGTGGGACTTAGCCGTTTTTACGTACATGTAATAGGTAGCGCTGCATACTCACAGTTAAGGTATTTACTTACGTATCTGTATAATAAATAGCAAGGCGATAACTAATTGATAAATCTTTTCGTGTGAACAATTGTTGGAAAGATAATTTAATTTGCTAAAAGAAATGCCATCGCAATGTATGCTGTAAATCTATTAGTTTCTGTGTGATTGGAAGGAAACCACATTATGACGTCTTTAAAATGGCCACCATGTGATATGCTAAATCTTGTTCATCTCTGGAACTAATAGATCAATCTTATAGTGTAACCTATCATTGGAAAGATAATTTGATTTTCATTGTATGCTGTAAATCTATTAGTTTTATTTGATTTATAGGAAAACATATTAAAGACTCATTAAAATGACCGCCATGCGATTTACTAGTCTCCAGTATCTCTTAAACTAATATCTTACCCTGCAACCTATTGTTGGAAAGACAATTTTATTTCCCAATAAAACTGCACGGACAATGAATGCCATAAGTCTATGTTTTGTTTAATTTGAAGCTAAAGATAATTCGCATGTTATTATTGCCACTTTTTATATGTAATTAAAGTTGGTTTTATTCTCCGTTTTGTTATCTATAACGTGTTCACTTGTGCTGCAGTTGATAATATGTTCTTACTTTCATTCTGTAATTGGGATTCTCATCCTGTTGAATGAAATAAATCAAGTATCAAGTAAATATGGATCATAACACAGTACGTTGGTGGACTCATTCCATGGACAAGTATGTCTCATATTTAACCCATCAGAAGGTATGTCTGTGGCAACCAGTCTCAACCTAGGACAATCGAAGAATAAAGCAGAATAGGCTTGCCCGAGTCTGCCACAAGTCTTCCTCATACAAATAAATGTTTATGTGATGCACCTTTTCCATTGGTGAATTACATCAGCAAAGAAAACAGCAAGACGCACCCGTGGAAATGGTGGACTGGTCAGGATCCACCAGAAGCAAAACTGACCACGACAGTAAAGTGCTATCCTGTTTAGCCCTCTATTCCCGCTAAAAAATCCATGAAGGTTTCAAAAGTAAATGCATCTCAATTCTGCTCCCAATACTCCGATATGATGTGAATTCTTCATCTATGGTTTGCTGTACCATAAAAATTATAATAAGTATTCTTATGAAGATTAATCCATCACAGACATCAGTTTTAAGGCAGATCAACTATAGAAACGCTGCGTATAGAAATGGCAGTAATTTTAATGATTGGTTGTGAGTTAGCAGGCGGTAGCTAGAATGAAAACTTTGTTCAAGCTTGTGTTACAACACCAGAAAGAGCAGACAGCACTCTGAAGTCATCACATAACAAACAAAGTAGGTATGCAGACGAGGTTAGTTAGCATCACAGGCCTTAATGTTCCGCAGAATAATGCTATCACAATCAAGGTGATGACATGATAGTTCAGACAGTTGGTAAGTGGAGGCAACAGGAATTGGCTGAATTGAAATTCTGGGGTAGATTTCAACTGCTGGCGTAACGTTTGACTTGCAAGTGTACCAAGAGAGGTACGAGATGTCGTATAAATGAATGACTTTCTTGTACACTTCCGTGTGCACGTGAAGGCCACTGTTCAAGTGACACACTGTGAACAATAGCACATCATTAATAATTTACTGTTTCCATTAGAACAACACACAAAGTGCAATAATTCCATGTATGCACATCATGTTTCCCTTCACATTAAACAAAAACTAATAAATTTATGGGATACATTATTCAAGTATTTCCTTTAGAAAATTAAATTATTTTTCCAACGATAGATGGCAAGATAAGATTGATCAATTAGTTCTGGAGATGCTAGAGATTTAGTATATTGCATGATGGTCATTTTGATGACGTTATAATACGTTTTCCTTCAAATTACACAAGAAACTAAAAGATTTACGGCATACATTGTTCTGGCATTTCTTTTAGAAAATTCAATTATCTTTCCAACAATAGTTCGCACGAAAAGATTGATCGATCAGTTCCGGAGATAATTGAGAATTAGTATATCACACAGCTGGTGTATTATGTTTTTCTTCAGATTAAAACAAAAACAATAGATTGATGGCATGGCATACATTATTCAGGCATTTACTTAAGCAAATTAAATTATCTTTCCAACAATGGTCACACGGCAGGATTGATCGATTAGTTCTGGGGATATTATACTAACAGTGTGCACTAACACTATACAGTGTGTGTATATAATTTTTTTGTTTTATGCACAACAATGAAAAATTGTTTTGCTACAACAGAATTATCTGTGTCCAAAACCTACCACGATAATCAGGAATACAATACCGTAACAGTGAAAAGCTAATTTTGCCCATAGAACATACCATGCAAAACACAATCTCACTTAGTCGGCTGTACAAAACTGGAAATGCCTCCCTATAAGTATCAGGCAGGAGAAAAAAAAGCGAGGATATTTGCGGATATCTCAAATGGTTTTTTTTTTTTATAAATTGCAGTTCATTGGTAACTTCATGCTTGTCTCTAAATTGTAGGATCTCCCATTTGATCGGCTATATATTTTTCACTAAATTTGTTTTTGTTTTACATCTTATTAACAGTTTTACGTGTTATTATTCTTATTAACGTGTTTACGGTCCCTAACGTTCACAATGCTAAACAAGGGGCTACAGCGACTATCTAGTCGCATTGGTCTTCTGTACAGTTACTCCACTTCCAATGTTGAGGCGCACACCTCTATCATGCACAGGGAAGGGACAGGAGAAACGCTGCAGCAGCGACTCGTAGCAACTATTGACGTTGCCATGGTAACGTGGTTTTAGATCTAATTTTCATTTTTTTAGGCCTAATTTTTTTAACGGCAGTTTTAGTTTCGTAAGTAGCAGATAGGCCTAACGGAGAATTTGGTTCGATCATAAGCCTATTCATTCATGCAACAATGCGACAAGACTCTTTTAAACGAAGCTAAAATGTTTTTGTTTTTACGGCTGCGTTAACACAAATCTTTAGGATTTCAATTCGACGATAAAATGTTATTATTTAATTTAGTTACGTCGAAGAAGTCTATTAGCTATAAGAAGGCAACGATGTTTTAATTTGCCATGTTATTTAACTAACTTTTGACATTGAATCGAACGTTGTAAACAGTGGTCGTCAATTTCTGGTACCGTTGCGAAGTTGAAAAAAGCGACGGACGGACGGACAAAGTCGTCGCAATAGTCTTCTCAGCCGGTACGGCTGTACAGAAGACTAAAACGCGCAGCGATACATCCCATACCACCACACTTATCGTGGTGATATCCCTAGGAGTGCCATGATATGGGATATCACCACACTAAAGTATGGTGATATGGATGCCATGCACAGTAAAGTGTGGTGATACGACATTGCCAATTACTTTCATAAGGTAGAATTCCTTAATAAAACCATGCGAGAATTAATTTTACTTTTTTTGTATGTCAACCAAAAGTTTCCAAATAATCTTTTCTGCAAAATAAAATCGTACCCTCGTTTCTTGTTTTTTTTTTTTTTAATTGGAACCCGTGCTCTTTTATTGAGCACCAGATAAAAGCAAATTAATTCACGCATGGTTTTATAAAGCAGTTCTACATTTTGAAATACAGACAAGAAAATTGAATACTTTAAAT